>JAJOOH010003510.1:0-36135 GCA_029582605.1 Solanum gracilifrons | reverse complement strand
ATAATAAATGTATAATTCATATATCATGAATATACACCAACTATACACAATTTAATGGTTATTCATCAATTATACACTGCATATTTTTAAATATATAAATTGAATTTTACTTCAATTATACACACTGCAAATGCAATGTATAATTAGTGTATATATATATATATATTTATTTATTTAAAAAAAAAAAACTAATATATAATTAGAAACCAAAAGTACTAGTATATAATTGATAGATGTTAATATTTTTGATCGAGCGATCAAATTTTGTAACTTTGCCTTTATATTATCCTTTTGTTGATTTCCACCAACCTTTGCAGCCATATATTATCACATGAATTAATTAACCAGATATGAAAACTCAACCATCATAATTTCAACAAATATATTAAGGTGCAATAAATAGTGGACCAGTATGAGAATATTACTCTCTCCATCATGTTAAATTAACTCTCTAATAATATCATATTATAAATGATAGTAAAATAATTAAAGTTTTCTTTTGATTAATGTTTTTTTTAACAAGCATGTAAAAGAGAAATATGACAGATAATTTGTGACGAATAAATCAAGTAATATTTAAGCCGCTTATATAAAAAAACTTTGGTGGTGTCACAAATGTATTTTCAATAAAACAGTAATTCATAATAAATCACCATAAATAATTTCAATCTAATAATATCACACCAACCCTATTAAAACTGGTGACAAATAGTGATAAATAGTATATATTTATCAATCACCCAAATAATTTTCCTCCTGTTCTTTTAAAATGATTTTATAATGTGTCGCACATTTATTGAAAAATTTACTAGTTAATATACAAAGTTGTTCACAATTTATTATAGCAACGGTAAGTTCATAAAAAATAAAAATAATAATAAAAATAATAATAAAAAAGCTTTCTTGATATATATAATAACAATAAAATGACAATTATTTTGAACTGTTTTTAATCGACTAGAAAGTCATTCAAAAGTGACAGGAGAAAATAGTTAAATATACACTAAAAATATGAAAAAGTGTTTGGGGGGGGGGGGGGTTACACTTATATATGATTAATAACGATTTATATAATCGATTCTAACTTAATTTGGACGGAGGAAAATTAATGTTGTAAATAAATAAATAAAAATTGAGAAGATGTGTTTAACATGACCTATTAATTTCATGTCATTAATTAATAAACAAGCCCATCAGGATACGTAACTCTTGAATTTATAATGGATAGCTATTAAAAATTAATATGAGTGAGGTTTGGATTTGTTAGAAAATTTAGTTGGAAGCTTTAAATACTATGTTATAAATTTTCTTGTGTTTTGTATGTATTGTGTATCTATAGATTTACCAAGAAAACACACACAAACACACAGTGACAATTGTTATATACACGTAGTCGAAACCAGAATTTTAACCTTATATGTTCTGAATCAAGTGTTAATAGCTGAGTTCTAAATTAACTATTAGTACATATTTAATAAATTATTAAAATAATAATACTATTTAAGCGAAAATTATTAAATTTGATCAAACTCGTATCTGAACTTCTAGCTCTGATCCGATATATACACCTTTTTCACTATTGACCAACTCTCTTTAGCATGCAATGAATGAATCCTCTCTCCCAACCCCCCTTTAATTTTCCCAGCACTGTATGCACTTAATAGTTTTAATTGCAAAATATTTACTCCAATTTTCCTTTTCAGCAAACCATCTTGGCATTTTTCCAACCATTAATAAATTTACAACCCCTCAATTTAAACTAGCAAATTTTTATGGTGAGGTGGCAAGCTCTTTTAGTTACGGTTTCAACAGAATTTAATATTTTTTGCTAATTTTTTTATACATATAAAATAATAGCAAACAAATATAATTGTGATTCGGAACTCATAAACTAGAAATTCTGGCTTCATTTTTAAGTAAGTATTCCTTAATTCTTGATCAAAGACTTCGAATTTGAGCTTTCGCACGTCTTTGGCACTTAACGTCTTTTGCACGTAACGTCTTAATCAACACTAAAAATATGATTTTTCGATATGAATCTGAATTAATATGATCTAAAAATGGATATCGGACACTGAACAGGAAAATGAAAATAGTTTATTCATCTTTCAATTAATTCATTCAATTGATTTATTGTCAACTCCCTCTCTCCCTCTCTTAATTTCTCTCACTAAAAGTCTTACTTGTTCTCCAACCCCTCTCCCTATAATTTAATTAAGCTTTAAAAGCAATCTCATCTCTACCTTCAATAGTTCCCATTATATAATATGGCCTTTTACAAGTCCAAAAATCATCATCTAGGACCACAAAATAAGTATAACTAATTGTTTATCTTAGTGGTGGTTCCGGTCATATCTCCTCCGTACTCCGCCGTATCGTTCCGACTACAAAAATCCCTCACTTCCGATCTCAAGGTATTAAAAAAATCTTGTTATTCTTTTCGATTCCTCAATTTTTGAAATTTTTACATCGTCAAATATTGTTTTACCTGTTATAACAAGTTACTTATTATGTTCTTCATATTCGCTATAAAAAAAGTTATTTAAAATTATAATTTTAAATGATGTGATATCATATATATATATATATACTGTTGTTTTAGTTCAACTCTTTCTTTTGGGGTCTTTGATTTAAGAAATTTACATTATTAATGTGATTTTACTTGTTATAACATATGAATTATTATTTTTTAAGTGAATGACTTGATATTGTAAAAATTCTTTATTTGATTAATTTTTTATTTTTTTTTGGTTTGATTTTAGAATGAGCAGGAGAAATGGAAATGGTTCAAGGCTTGACCTAAAATTGAATTTGTCACCACCACCAAGAGTGAGCCACGTGGCGCCACAAGTGGAGTCGCCGACAAGGTCATTGACCATGTCCCCGACGAATTCATGTGTGTCATCTGATGATTCGTCGGGGGGTCAACGTGGTTCCAACAGCCCCGAAGCGGTGACTTCGATGCTGTTGGTTGGTTGTCAAAGGTGTCTTATGTATGTTATGTTATCGGGAGTTAATGATCCACCAAGGTGCCCAAAATGCAAGAGTACTTGTTTGCTTGATGTTATGTATGAGAAAAAATAAGAAGTATTGGGTCAGTCAAGATCAAATCCATCAGATTCTCATATTATTACTAGGTTTATCAATATCGCCGTCCTGCCCCCTCCTTGAAAAAAAATATATATATAAAAAACTAAAACCTTTGTATCGCTTTTTTCGACTTTCTATAAATAGCACTATATGAGCTCCATTTTGACTTTTTAAAAAAATTATGAAAAAATGAAAGAAGGGAAATTTGGAGCTTCTATAGTGCTATGTATTATTTTATTTTTATTTTTATGGGTTGATGAAGTTCTAGGTTAATTAGGTTTGTTTCTAGTCTAGGAAAGTATGGTGATCTTGGAAAATTAAGTAGAAGGGAGTGTTTTATTAGTGTTGGTTTGTTTAAGGTATGTTCTTGTTCTATCTTTAGAAAAAAGACTATGTAAAAGGGCCAAGTGAAAAATGGTCATGTTTTCTTATGAAAAAAAAAAAAAACTAATGGTAGTTTTTTCAAGAAATGATTTCTTTTGATGTTGTTTAGCTTTATTTATGTTAATATTTTGAAATTTTACTTGGGTGCGAAATTTATAATTTTATAATAATGATTACTTTTCGATTACCAAAACTGAAAAGATGCGAAATTTGAAAGTCTATAATAGTAAGTGCTTTTTGATTATAAAAGCTGAAAAAGATGTTTACTTGCGTGCGAAATTTATAATTTCATAATAATGATTAATTTTCGATTACAAGAACCGAAAAAAACTAATCATAAAATAAAAAATGCTGTGTCACTTTCAAATTTTCAATCTTGATGAATGTCCACAAAAATTGGTAAAACATCAATTGATTAGTCTAATTTTCTTCCTTATGATATATCTAGTCTTAAAACCCCCTTTGCCCCTTTATATAAACCTTGTAGTGGGGCCAAAATTCTAAAAATCAATTGAAAATATATACACCACAAGAAATTTATAATATTCATCATTATTAAGAAAAAGCTGAATTTGTTAACGACCAAATTTTATACTCCCTCCGTCCCTATTTAGTTGTCCATTTTGACAAATCAAAAAAGGACAATAATTTTTTTCCTATTATACCCTTATTTAAATAAAGTTGTCATAAATAAAGTAAATAAACTTATGAACTTCCCAACATTGATTAGTTATCTTGAATTAATTTATTTTGGAATTGTAAATTGTAAAATTGTAACTTCACTGTGCTAATCATTGTTGCCTTAATCTGTGTGTCATTTCTAAAGTGGACAACTAAATAGGGACGAAGGGAGTATTAAAATAGTAAAATTCATCGCTAATTTTATTTAGTGATAAATTAACAATTTTTTGTTACTAACGAAAGAGCGATAATTAACGATGAAGTTCATTGAGTTGGAAATCAAAGATATCAATTTCTAAAAAAAAAACAAAAATGTAGGGTTAAGTAATGTGAGAAGTTCGATGTATATAACATCAATGGAAAAGTAACATGTTGCACATTAAAGAGTATTAAAGGGTTGATAATAATATATATATATATATATATATATATGACATTATTATTCAAATTTATAATCGTATAAATACAACTAATTAATGTGATGGTAACAATACCTATATGCATAAATAGGAGGGGCTGGATTGATCCTTATTTCTTTTTTTAATATTATAATATTATTGCATAAAAATCATAATTCAAATAGCTAAATGCTAATAACAGTTGAAATTAAGGGTATTTTTTTTTGTCAAATAAATGGAAACAATAATTAAGACGGTTGAGATAAAGAGGTCATTGCTTCATATGATTAAATACAAATTAAATGTTTGTGCTAAATTCATGATCAAGTACTGTTATAATTTGTTATTTCCTTCGATTTATTTTACTTGTCATTCTTATTAGAAATAAACTATTCAAAAGAATTATCAATTTAAAAAAAATAAGATATAAAAAATAGAAAAAAATTAATTATATTATCAAATTTGTTTAATATTTTTTAAAGACATATTTAAAAAAAAATGATAAGTAAAATAAATGAGTATCAATTTTTCCCCCTTGAATTGGGCATTTTACCCATCCCTAGTTCCCTTAATGTCCCCCTCATTTAATTCTGTTTCTACTCTCTTCCTTGTGACTAAAGGTCGTAAACTAACCACGTGGTGCATCGGATGAGGTTGTCATTTCTTAATCAGATGATTCAGAGCACTCCTCCCTTCCCCCCTAATGGGCCCTACGCAGTGGAAATCTGAAATACTCAAACTTCAATACGGATGTCGAACACTGAGTGAAAAACAAAAAAAAAAAAGGACTGTGAACTAATTGTAATGGGATAATAAGTTAGTATATCTTTTTGTATTTAATTAGAGTTTCTAAGTTAAATTCTTAAAATAAAAATATCGTAGTAAAGCGTTTAACTATTAAAATAAAACCTGCTAGCAAGAATTTTAATTAATCAAACTCACAAGCAGATACAAAAGATGTGAAAAAAACAATCCTCGCCTTTCTCTAATCAATTAAACTATCTTTTAACTTTTGAAAGAAACCATCAAGACTCTACTAATCAATGAATGCAAACATACAACCACGAAGATTTGAGATTGTATTAAATATAATCAGACTTCTTAATAATAATATATATTTACTATAATAAATAAGTGATTGTTTTGTTATAACAAAATAAAAATATGAGAACAAACGGCGAGGTTTTACTATTAAAGTAAGACTTGCTAGCAAGAATTTTAATTAATCGATCTCGAAAGTAGATACAAAAGTTCATAGGGAAAAAACAATCTCCATCTTTCTCCCACCACTTCTTCTAGAGTTGCAATTCATTTTCACATGCTACAATTAAACTATCTTAACTTTTTTGAAAGAAGCCATCAAGACTCTACTAATCAATAAATGCAAACACAATTAACCACAAAAGGTTTTGAAATTGTATTAAAAACATTATATATAACACATAATCAAATCTTTCATGTTATGTCATTATTTTGTTATAACAATTAAAAAGTATAAGAACAAACGACGATATTATAGAGAGGTTTGATTATATCTCAGTGCAAAGCTCATAAATACACATTAATGCGAGGCTAATATAGTCAAGATTGGGCCAGTGATAGAGGGAACATAAATGCTAGTATTTTCAAGTTGATGTAACAAATTGTAAGCAGAATAAATCATGGGACAGAGAGGATGAGATTAGTCAGGTTGTATTTCTGTTACATTTGTCCTATGATATGAATCAAAAGACAATTGAATTCAACCAATCATGTAACCTTTCATTCTAATGCTACCTAGTAACAAACATATATTAGGCTTTCTTACAATTATTACCCCTACATTACTTGTTATGTTATGTTTTTGTGTTAAGCTTTATAAATTTTGATTAATAATTAAAAAAATTGTTTATGTTTGGATGGGTTAATAATTCGAGTTATTTAGTTCAATCCACTATAAAACAGGATTAATATGCAATTTAGATTGAATCACGAAAAATTTGGTCTAATTTCTTTTTTAATATTGTTTTTTTATATATACTAGCCTTCGAACACGTTCGTTACACGTGTATCTCTTGCTAATTAGTATTAATATATATTTTGAGATGATAGAAATTAATAATATTCAAGTATGTATGTGATCAAAATTCTTAGAGGAAAATACAAGTACGAATAAATGAATGATTAGTTTATTAGATTGATAGTTATTGTCATAAAAAAACATTAAGTTCTTAAAATTGTTTTCATTATGAACGTGAGAATATCCTTTATTTTCTAGAGATGAAATATGAATTTGGGGTTAAAAAAAGTTTCTTTTAGTACCTTCTTTTAATATCATTGGATCAGAATAGTGAATGAGCAGAAACCAAGTTTGAGTGAAACATGTATATCTTGCTAATTAGTATTAATGTTTTAAAACGATATAAATAATATTGAAGTATGTATGTGATGAAAATCCTTAGAGGAAACTACAAGTACGAATTAATAATTGATTGTAACACCCTGCTATTTGAAAGAGCTAGAATTAGAAAGAACCTTTTTTTTTTTTGGAAAGAATGAAAAATCTGAAATTTGGCAAAGTTATGTTAAGTATGGGTTTGGGGTCAACTTCAAATAACCATAACTTCCAGTGCAAGATGAGTTAGGTGGGCCATAAGATATCAAATGAAAGGTCTTTGAATTATCTTTCCAACGCCACAGAGTTTGCTAATTTTTGAGCTTGAGGGAGATATGACTGTTCGAAGTTGGGCTGTCTAGATAAGGAAAGTTAATCGAATTTTAAAGGGGTATTTTGGTCTTTTCCATACCCAATTAATTTATTTCATTTTTGGTAATTAAGTAGGGGTCTAAACTGAATTGGTTCATTTTACGCACTCAAAGATTTCACGCTAGGGTTTCTAGAGAAAGAGCTCAAGAGGAGAAAGGAGAAGAAAAGGTCAAGATTCGTCAAAGTTCTTGCGATTTGGTTGTGGATTTTGCCAAGGGTTAATCCCTACGAGGTATGTGAGTTCACTTAGCGTTGGGTTCGTTCACCCACGTGCCAAATATGTTTAATTCAGCGTGACTTCGTCCTAAAAAGTTGAAAGTTTGAATGTTCTTGATGTGTGCTCTTGAATTACTTTCGTTCTTGAATTGGGCTGAGGTTGAGGAGTTTTCTTGAGATTTTAGTGTCGATTATTAGATTTGTTTGAGTTAGATTCTTGTGTACATATTTTAGGTATGTGAATCTAAAGAGAAATTGAGAAAAATGATTGAATTTAATCGAATTAAGATCAGAAAACGAGTTGAAAAATTCGTCGGAAACACATGGGGAAGGGCTGGTGCGGCGCCCCCCCAGATGCGCTAGAGTGGCTGGGGCGGCGCGCTAGCAGTGCGCCAGAAAATGCTCTCTGAACTTTGGGGGATGGCGCAGCGCGCTAGCTAGGGGTGTACAAGCCAAATCGTAAAGTCAATCCGAACCGACGAACCAATTTGTGGTTTGGTTTGGTTGGTTTGGCAGTTGAAAAAAAAATCGACCACTCTTGGTTTGGTATTAAAAGAAAAAAAGTCAAACCGAACCCAAACCAAACCGACATAATATATATATAATTTTATTTTATTTATAGATAAAAAATATTATTTATAATCTACTTTGTTGATATATTTTTAGTTAGTTTATAGTTTTCATTGTTTATATATTTTATTTCAAATTTGGGCTTGTAAAATTTTGTATTATATGTATGTATATATATATATATAATTTTATTTTATTTATAGAAAAAAAATATTATTTATAATATACTTTGTTAATATATTTTAATTAGTTTATAGTTCTCAATGTTTATATATTTTATTTCAAATTTGGGATTGTAAAAATAGTAAATATTTTATTTTGTATTAAGATCTGAAGTTTCAATTATATTGTTATAGTTTTTCAAATTCGAAGTTAACAATTTACTTTGTAAATATTTTGTTTTGTATTCTGCTTGCCTCTAGCCTTTAGTCTTATTAATTTAAAATAATGAACGTTGATATTTCCAAAAAAAAAATTTGTACTCATGTGAATTTTACCATCTTTTCAAAAATTTCTATTAATTTAATATTTTTTAAGTTTAGCTTATCACACATGTACGTGAAAGAATATTTGATCTTTTTTCCAATTACCGTATAGTTGTAAAAAACCAAAAAACCGAAAAAATCCCGAAAGAACCGACTAAAGCCGAAACCAAAAAAACTAACTTTATGTGGTTTGATTTAGTTTTTAGATTTAATAAACCGACATAATTGGTTTATGTTTTTTTTAATGAAAAATCAAACCAAACCGACCATGTACACCCCTAACGCTAGAGTGCGCCCGGGTGGTCCGCCCCTACCCATTTTTCGTCGTTTAGCCCGTCTGAGTCCTTCTAAAGTGTACTAACACTTTCTATCGATTATAACTACTCTAAATGACTTCTAAACATCTAAAAGTCATTCATAACCTTGAATCCATAAACTCAAATTCAAGGAAAGTTAAGAGCCAAGTCTAAAAAGTTCATAGAGTCTTTTCAAGAAGTCTTTTGCAAATGCTTTAAACTTGTTTTAAGACATGAGTTTTGAGTTGAGTAAATAGTAACAAATGAAGTTCATTTTCTTCAAAAGAGTATATGGGAACTATGTATTCTCAAAGAGTAAATGTTGTCACATTTAAAAAGAAAGGAAACACTGATTTCCAAGAGAGCCTTTGGGCTAGTTTTTGAGCAATTATCTCAAATCACAGAAAAAGTTATGTTTTTAAAAATATGAGCTAGTTATATTTTTGGGAGTAGTATTGAGCATCGATTTGGGGATAAGTTGGGTTCAGATAATTCATGGTCTCCATAAACCGTGTAGCCAACATGGGTAGAAAATGGTCATACTTTTTAGATAATTCCTTAGTGTTTTTTAGCATAAACTAGTGGATCCACTTAGTAGTTAGGTTCTATACCTCCGGCAAGGTATAGGACGGCCCTGACAGCGTGAGGCAAGATATTGTATCATCACATAGCTCATAGTGATGTTATCGGTTAGAGAAACTTCTACAATGATATTTTGTATTCTTACATACACAGAGTTTACTTGTATTTTCATATACAAACAGAGTTTAAATTGTATCCTTGCATACAAACTGAGTTACTATTGTACCATTTCAATACACAGAGTTTTTATCCATGTTCTAAAAGTTTTTCTTTATATTGCATTTATATTATTGCTTTATATTAAAATGAGTTGAGTTGAGACCAGGTATGTTCCTTCAGTTTCTTTCAAGCTTATGTCTTGTTTTAGAATTCCTCTCGCATGCTCGTACATTCAATGTACTGTTGTCATTTGGCCTGCATCTTTTATGATGCAGATACATGTAACCAGGATCAACATCCAGCGCTTCGTTGATCCAGTTGAGCTTCAGATTTTTTGGTGAGCCTCGTTGCTTTCGGAGAATTCCCCTTTTCATTACTTTATCATTTTAGTTCATTAGGATATCGTGGGTCTTGTCCCGACGTCCATCTCAGTTATTAGAGGCTTCATAGACAGTTAGTGATTGTTAGTTCATGCGTCTTTTCCATTTATTGATGTTGAGACTTGAGTTGCCATTTTGTCTAGTTGAATGTTTATTTTAAGACATTCTAAGTTTATTGTATGAGTCTATCTTTTGAGTTTTTTTCTTGTTATTTAAGTCTTCCGCTAAGAGTTAAGCCAGACCAAGGGTTCGCTTGGGGCTAGCAATGATTCTCGAGTGCCAGTCCCGTCCAGGGTGTAGGCTCGAGGTGTGACAATGAAAAACTTATTGGACTGATATTTATTGTCATCGCAAAGCACTAACTTCTCAAAATTGTTTTCAAATTCTGAACGTAATATCCTTCATTTTCTAGAGATGAAATCTGAATTTGGGTAGGAAAAAAGATTCTTTTAGTACCTTCTTTTAATATCATTGGATCAGAATAGTGAATAAACAGAAACCACATTTGAGTGACACATGTGTCTCTGTATATATTTGATAAAAATCCTTAGAGGAAAATACAAGTACGAATTATTGAATGATTAACTTATTGGACTGATATTTATTGTCAAGCACTAACTTCTAAAAAATATTTTCAAATTATGAACGTGGTACTATCCTTTATTTTCTACAGATGAAATCTGAATTTTGGGAGGGAAAAAGTTTTTTTTAGTGACTTTTTTTAATATCATTGGATCAGTGAATAAGCAGAAACCACGTTTGAGTGAACCCACGAGTAGTTCAAAAAAGAGTAAATCAAAATATTGTAAGGATAGAAAGTTAATAAAGAGCAAAATATGTTTTTTATATATATTTTTATGTTATGATTAAACAAAAGAATTTGCAAATAAAATTGCTTATGTTATAACCAATCAATAAATTATGTAAAGAATACATTTGGGAAAAGAAATTATTAGCATTCTCTTGAAAAATATACCGAAAATTGGAGACAAGACAAACTTAACAACTTTCGAATACATGAAATCAAATACACCTCAGCATCTTCACAATGCTAAACTTTGTAACAATGCTTGCAACCTAGTGTGCTTAGAGATTATGATTGGTACAATTTGTTCACCAAACATTACTTGTGTGATATCTTATTTTTCGTTAAAATTCGAACTTGCTCAATAACTGCAAATAACGCTTGAGGTTTACTAGGAAGAAGAAGGAGCGTAGAAAATTTATAGTTTAAAAATTAGAGGAAACCTCTCTATTTATAACCATCAAATGGTAGTATGAACAAATGCTTATTAGAAAAGTCACAACATTCAGAAAAATGACAACTCTTTGGAAAAGTCACAACCCTTCAGAAAAGTCACTATAGACCGAAAAAGGCACAATCCTTCGAAAAAGTCACAACTTATCAAAAAACTCACAACCCTTCAATGTTAAAAGGTGTTTGCTTGTAATATAAATAAAGAAATATGAATATAAAATAGAAGATATACTAATTGAGTATTGAGTGTTTTTAGTTGCGGGTATTATAGTAATTTAACATTCAAGTAGATGATATCGATAGATAAGGAAATTTTTTTGTTAGATATTCAAACAAATTATAAGAAAATGAAATTCAAATTTTAAATTTAATAAGAATTGAGCGGGTATAATTCAATTTTTAGTTCACTGCAGTTCAGCCCACTTTAGCCCAAATAACATTTAGTCGGACCAATAATGTGTTCATTTATTAACGGGCTTCTTACGTAATTGTACAAGTGATAAGAACATTTTAACAACTATAACTGTATGTATATTATTAATATATATATAATGTATAAATAGTTATGTAATGTGTCGATATTGTATAAAAATGTTTAGTTGTGTATCTGCATATCAAAGATGTGTATTTATATAAAACATTTTTATACTATATTTATATTGCAAAAGTTCATCTTCCTCAACGAAGTAAATTCTTTTTTCAATTATAACTAATTCAAATCTCTTCTAAACAATTCCAATTTTTAGTTATGAGCTTCTTTCGACGTTTCAATCTTTTTCTTCTTTTATTCATTTGAAACGATTCACATAAATTTACGGCATGTCAAATTTTAAAATTTGAGCTACAAAATTCTTCAACAATGGATTTCAATGCATAACAACTCAAATCGTCCTCTAAACAACTCAAATTTTAGATAGTATCTCATCTTAGTATTTTGATTCCTTTAATATATTATTTACTCAAAACGATTTACGTTTATAACAAGTTGAAATTTTAAAATGGTTCACATTTTCCTTCTTGTGTTCATCAATGTCGGATGACGATAGAAGTGAAATTTAAAATCTTTAGTTGAAAGTTATGCTTTAAATTCAAAAGCAAAGGAAGGTTGACCAAAATTCAACAATTTAATTATCCCAAAAAAGAAAAAAAAAGAAATATTTGTGTCTTCCCTTGAAGTTAAAGTCTTGAATTTCAAATACACGAGTGAGATAACATACACAAATAGAATACTATCATTAAAATACATTTCTTTTATAAGAAGAAAAAAGTGATAATTAAGCTATTTTAGGTAAAAAAATTGTTTCTCAAATTCAGCTCGATCCCCCTATTCGACAACACTCATAGTGATGGTTCATAACCCTTTTGAATGGATCATGACATGATGACACATATTCAAATTCAAGATGAATAGCATATTCTTCGGAGATAATATATACGTACACTTCAAATAAGAATATAGGACTAAAAATATATCTATAAAATTTAGAATTCGTTTGATAAAGCGTATAAAAATTACTAAATAAGATGTATTAATAATACTGATGATTTAGTGTTTTTTTAAAAAAATTCTTTATAAAATATGATTGAAAGAATGTGAAAAATACATTGAAGATCAATTGTATCTTTAATTATGAAAAATGCATGAAATATTTTCTTTACATTTACAAGTAATTATACATCTACCCTAATTTTTTGTTCTCCTTCTATTTATTTTTATAAAAAAATTCCTTTATTTGGAAAGTTTTTTGAGAAATTTTCATTTTTATTTTCCTGCCAATTATAATTTCACCTCTTTATTCCTTTTTTTTTCTTTCTTTTTTGGCCCTTTGTTGCGTTTTTTCTCCATTAGATTCTGCCTCTTCTCTTGACTTTACCTCTGCTGCCTCTTCTTTTTTTTCATCCATCTTCTGCTTCTTCTCCTTTTTCCTAATCGATCTCTGCACGAATCCCAAAAAATCCTTCTTTTTTTTTTGAAATAGTCAGCTATGACTCTTGGTTCAGGAGGATCTAGTGTTGTGGGTGAGTCAATTTTTACATCCCCAAATCTCTTGTTGTTCTGCTTTGAGTTTTTTTGTGTCAAATCTGATCATGGGTTGTTTAAATTTCACATCTTTATTGCATGGTTTATGTTTATATGAGTGTTATTCTTGTTATCAAAGATTACAACTTTGAAATCTTGTTTTTTTATTATGTGGGGTTTTCTATTTTTTGGACTTTATTGATTGATGTGTAGTGAATTCAGTAATTGTAGTGAGTGGATTGAAATATCTAGTAGATTTAGGATTTAAGTAAGGATAGCTGCAAAGGGGTGTAACAATAAAGTTGTTGTCATGTGATCAACAGGAGTTGTGGACACAGCCTCTTGCAGTAATGCAAGGTAAGGCTGCGTATGATAGACCTTTGTGGTCGGGCTGGCCTCAAGCAAGGACAGCGGGGAAGGGGAGCTTTGGTGTAACTGGTAAAGTTGTTGTCACGTGATCAAGAGGTCACAGGTTTGAGTTGTGGACACATCCTCTTGCAGTAATGCAGGGTAAGGCCGCGTATGATAGACCCTTGTGGTTGGGAGGGCCTTAAGTAAGGACAACTGCGTCTTCTTCTTTATGTGATGTTTCTTTTCTGTTTGTGTTTATATATGTATAAACAGGTTGAGCTAAAGGCAGTGTGTTTTGAGTTTGTTGTTGCTCGCTTTTATGTTCACTGGCAATTAACATGAAAGTTGTCATCAATTGAGCTTTATTTTGCGTGAGGTATTGGTTAAAGTTGGTCTTTTTCCTGCTTCGATAGCTCTATTTTGGTGTGTTGTACATCTTTGATACTTGAATGGATGTTATTGTAAATAGTGGTCAGTAAACTCATCATAGATCTCCAGATCCTACAATGTTCAATTTTGAATTGGCCTTTGGACAATGATAGGGGATTATATTTGTGTCGATATCTTCTAGTCAGTTTTTCCTGGTCAGTGTTAAAAAAAAATTATTGTAAAAATATGAAGCTAAACTTAATGAGTTTATACATGATCTGTTTTTTTTTTTTTTTTTTTTTAAATGCTGAAGAATACAACTTTAACTTTTATCAAAAAAAAGAGTTTATACATGATCTGTCATATAGAGTATTTGAATTATTTATGTGCTTGCATCATAAACAAGTCGATGTCTGATTGGTATTGAGGATATACATGATCTGTCATATAGAGTATTTGAATTATTTATGTGCTTGCATCATAAACAAGTCGATGTCTGATTGGTATTGAGGATATTTTATTTGCTCCTCCTTTAGAGCAGCACTTAAGTTCCCCCTCCCCACTGTGAGGGAGTGCGAGGGTTGAGGACATTCATATCTGTTGTGCATGTTATCTTTGCCAGAGCTTAACATGGTAATGATTCTACGTAGACTGTTCTGTCCTGTTTCCTACCAATTAGTCGCTTTGTTTTAGTTGTAGCTGATACAGTTTCAGTTTGTTATGTTGCATCACCCAAATTGTGGACTTTGATTGCTATTTAGGAAAATGAGGAAGTCCACTGTGTAAACAACTACACATAATTGTTGACCTGATTTCTTTATAAATAAAAAATTCTCTGGCTGTTCTTCCATGTTGATGATTGTTGGATGTACTATCATTAGAGCTCATAAACTATTGAAATGAAGTTTCAGCTCAACACCTAAAATCCGTCTGGATTTTTATGCTTTACACTTAACTTGAGAGTAAAAGTCTGATAATATATTTATTGATTCTTTTGGCATGATAATATTTTTAACAAGGGGTTGCATATTTGAGCCCCACCATCCCAAGTTGCTTTTTTATGTTCTTCAATCAATTCCACAACAAGGATACGTCTATGTCAGAAAGGAAGTGAGAAAAGAAAATAAACTAATGTTTTTTACATTCCTTAGAGGGGGCAAAGCTAAGGACAGGTCTTTGTGGTGATATCGCACCAAGACATTGTCACTTTACATAAATCAGAAAGTTTGGAGATAAGCCTCCCAAAAATCCAGCAACTATTATACAAAGTGGAATATTTTCTTCACATAAAAAATTACAAATTGAACAAAAGAGAGCTTTAACTCTCCATAGTAGACTTTCAGCTCCTTCAGAAGTTCTGTTAATCCTTTATTATCATAAACAACAAAGTTGAGTTGATCTCTTTCTTCTTTTTGTCCATTTTCTATGTCCAACTTGTGGTAGCTTCTATCACTGTATTTGGAGGGTCCTAAGTTGTATCAACAACAACAAACCCAGTGTAGGGGAGGGTGGTGTATATGCAGACTTATCCTTAACTTGTGATGGTAGAGAGGTTGTTCCCAATAGACCCCCGACTCAAGTGAAGTATATAAAACGACGAGTATGTAAAGAAGATATAAAGAAGAAGAGAACAATAGCAACAACAAATAATATGGTAACTGAAGAAAACAAAACAATAGGTCATACTAAATTCAAAGAATAAGATAGTAGGAGAGTAATACTAACAAAACTGAAAAGGGAACTAGACACGCTCGACTACCTACTAACCTTCTACCCTAGAGACTTTTATGTCTTCTATCCAGGGTCATGTCCTTGGTAAGCTTTAAATGTGTCATGTGTTGTCTAATCACCTCCCCCGAAGATTTCTTGTGTCTACCTCTACCTCTCCTTAAACCTACTATAGTCAACTCTCACTCCTCCTCACTGGGGCATCAATGCATCTTCTCCTCACATGCCCGAACCATCATAGCATTGCCTCCCTTATCTTGTGCCAATTCTTGACCGGCCAACACTCCACCCCATACAACATAGTGGTTTGACCATCACTTTATACCTTAAGGCATGGTGACACATTCTTATCTTACAAGAATGTGGTGATAAGAATATACCAAGGACTATAACTCTATTGCAGAATGACATTGCAATGTTCTTGTGGGCACCATCAGAACTTCATGCAGATTTGGTTCTTCTTTTGTACTCATGCATGGAAAACTGTTGAAACTGTCTCACCTCTCTTACTTCCTCCACAAAGAAAGAAAGCGTCTTCTCGAGTTCTCCGTTCTTTCACCATTTTCCTGTCTTATCCCTTGTGAACAAACATTTTGCTAAAATGTTAGATATATGTTTTTTGTACTGTCAATTATCCCTTCACATCTACTTGGGAGTTGGAACCATCTGCAACGTTATGGATTCTTGGTTTACCTTTTGTGAATCTTCACTTACCAAAATTTTAATTCTTTGCAGTCCCTCGGAATTTCAGATTACTTGAGGAACTTGAACGTGGTGAAAAGGGTATTGGAGATGGGACTGTAAGCTATGGGATGGATGATGGAGATGATATCTATATGCGGTCCTGGACTGGCACCATTATTGGTCCTCACAATGTTAGAGCATTCTTTTCTCTTTCCTAGTTCCAGCCATCTCTAAGTTCGATTTTAATATGGCTTTGTTTGTAGGCAAATGAAATCTTTAATATATTTTCTATTAGTTATTTGAATAATTCCCCAGGACTATTCAATTGCTTGTTTACTATGACTTTAACTTCTTTTCCATCCTTATTATTGTATTCTTATTTCTTTAATTATTAAAGGCTAATTTTCCATGTTTCCAGTCCGTTCATGAAGGTCGCATTTATCAGTTGAAGTTATTCTGTGATAAAGATTATCCAGAGAAGCCACCAAGTGTCCGCTTCCATTCTCGAGTTAACATGACGTGTGTCAACCATGAGACAGGAGTGGTAAGCAATCTATTATTGTACTGGTATTTGGTAGAATGGAATGCCATTTTTGTCATGGAGAAAATTTATGTGACACTGCATTATCATAATGGTACCTGGAAATCCAAAATATTATGTCGATAATATGATTTTGGCTTGCTATTGTGGAATTTAGAACTTGCATAGTAATTTGCTATTGTAGAATTTAGAACTTGCGTGGTAATTCCTTCTTGTAACATTACATGTATAAGAAATCATAGAAGATAGGAAGTATCGATTAAATGTATTATGCTCTGTGAGAAAGATATTTGTCTAGGGGTTGCTGAGACACACAAGAATTGATCATGAAAAATATTACTAGTAGAATTGTGATTACATTGTTTCGTGTGTTGATTTACTTTTGATGTCCAAATTAATTCTCTGTTATATTTCCCAAAATTTTCATTGCTTGGCTCAAGCATCCTTCTCAATTCACGTTTAGTCGCTATAAATGCAATATGATATTTTCAAGTTTGGCTTTCGATCTTGACATCATTCTGGACTTCTGTTTTGTATTTGCTCCCGCTTGTCCTGTTGCTTAATAAATTGATGAACCAGTTGACGAGAAGCCACAACTGTGTCTTGTTGATACAGGTGGAACCAAAAAAGTTTGCTTTACTTTCAAATTGGCAGCGAGAGTACACCATGGAAGACATACTGGTTCAGCTGAAAAAGGAGATGGCTTCTCCTCACAATCGCAAGCTAGTTCAGCCCCCGGAAGGCACCTATTTCTAGCGCATAACGACGACAATCCAAACTTGTGCTGCTGTGTCATGACATTGGAAGTTTAAAAATTTACTAGGGGGAGTGCCTTTAAGGGCTTCTTGATCACTTTTGCTTTCATCCTTTATGAACTTTGCCACAGTGTGCTGTTTGATTAATGTGTGTCAAATATTATGAGTAATAGGTTCTTGTACTGTCTGAACCTCTTCTTTTTCTTCTCCTCCTACGGCCTTTTCGCTTTGTATTTTATTAACTTAATTCTGTCTTATATCCTTCACTATTTTATGATCTTGTTTTGTGTTTCTCGGTTGAAAAGAGATGTCTTGAATAATCGGAACCCTGCCTTTCTTGCATATGCATATTGTATGCATGGTTACACCGATAACTTTTTGCATATTTCAGCTATAAAGAATATTATTATTTTTGTGTATCACAGCGATTGGTTTGTGGAAAACCAATTTTGGATCCAAAAAGAAATTTGTACATTCATTAAAATATATGTATTTTAATGAATTTCCAAAGCAATAAGGAAGAAGGAACGTTAACAAAATTGTTAGAAAAAAAATCATTGATAGAAAACAACCAAAAAATGTGACCAAATGATTTGTAGAGAAAATTGAGTGATTGATACATCATGCCAGTTTCAAAACACTATATTTATAAAAACGATATTGGTTAATTAATTACTTTAGAAATTTTTTAAATAGATTTTCCATATTTTAAAATTTATTTATTAATTTGTTAGGTATTGATAGAAATTTAATTCTACGTATTGGAAATTAAAAGCTTTATTAGAATTTGTAATATTCACTCTTAAATACGTTATTTATGTTTCTTTTCTCACTTTATTAATCCAAACCCAGCCTCACAATACTCATATTTGGCCCAAACACTAATTCTCTTTAGAGCAATTGCTTGTGCAAATGACAGAGCACAGGAGTGAACTAAAACTTGATAAAGGAAAACTCACAGATATTGCCATCAAGATGAACTGATCTAATCAATATATGCCAAAGCCACAACATATTTTAATCAGTAACCTTCATGACTTCCTCATTAGCACTATTATTATGAACATATTAGTAGAGCACAAGAAGAGTCGAAGGTCTATCGGAAACAACCTCTAAATACTGGTTTGCTCTGAGAGCTTCAATATCAAAAAAATTAAACACCACAAAAGTAGGAAGAACAGCATTTTAAGGTTTGAGAAGGCACTGTTTGCCGAAATATAAGAAAGCTTCCAAATGAAGTAAACAATTCTTCATGCTATGAGATAAGAGTTTAATGTCTAACATAAAATCTTCCTAAAAACAAAACCTAGCTTATTGCTCTGCTGGAAGGGGGGAAAAAACCTAAGCCAGCTAAATGCCAGAACTAGATATTAAATCCCCTATACAAACCAAGCATGTAATTCTACAAAATTAATCTGAGGAACAATTGGGACATGGACATTTAGGTATGTACTTGTTCCCAGGGCATTCTAGGTCAATGAGTGCCGGGGGAACCTCAATTATCTCCAAGATATCTGTGTTTGTGGAAAAATAGTTTTTCAACTTCTGTTTTTCTTCCTTATGTTTAAAGTTGTGTATTCTGACTTGCTTTAACTTATGCCTCCAACAATTCCAAGGTTGAGATGTACAACAAAACTTCTCATCTTCACCTAATGCATCTTCATATGAAAACTGTAAAGCCAGAAAACTCAGTAACTATTGAAGAAGAATAAAGATAAAAACTGTCTTCATGAAGAATAATCACGAAATCAATATTAGAGAGGGTTAATTAATGCTCGATATCAACAGTGTATATGCGTGCTGGAACAGATCAAAAGGAAGTTCAGTTTGAGTGGTTACGAAGCATGATTTTCAATCATCATCATCATCAACAACAACATACACAGTGAAATCCCACTAAGGGAGCCGGTGCCTTTGAAAGATAAAAGTAATTACCTCAAGGGTGTTCAAGTCAAATTTGGAATAAGATAGGGTGTCCAATTGAGGAGAAAGCCAGAAAATACCATCAAGAATATCTACAACTGAATAACTTATCAATGGACTATGAATGCGTACTTTCACGCGATTAGTTCCATAAAGGGGAGGAAACAAGTGTTCTCTCACGTCTTTTGGTATAACTAGCCCCTGTATTAGCAAAAAGAAACAACTTTTGAGAAATCCATAACAATATAGTATTAACTAGCTAGTTAAAGAATTTCTGGGACATACCTTTTCACTTTTGCATGTTAATTCAAGAGCCATGGAATGATTGAAGTTATCAAGAAATTTCACGAGCTTAGCGTACCAATCACTGTTAGGGGTTTCTCCTCCTTCTGAGTCGAATTCGATATTGGCTTCCAATGAAGCTGAAGCTTTTAGTTTCAAATTCGGCAATGAAGAACAATCATACGAGAACTCTATCAAATTAGGAGTGTCTAATTCAATAGCAATCACATTATCACAACGATATACACTCAGCTGTTTGAGAAAGACGCCTGAGATTTTCACAGTCTTTAACATGTCGCAATCACCTAAATCCAACTTCTCTATATTCTGAAGGCAGGTAAAAATTTCGTCAAACCATTTTTGGGTCATGGCCACACCATTGAGGCCATTGAGCTGTAAACTCTTAAGGGCTTTGCAACAATTAGTAATAATAACTACATTTAGATCACTCTCATTCTTAAAGTAGTCGGAGCTGAGGTTGGAGCCATAGACGTCAAGATCTTCAATATTAGGTGATCTAATATCAACAAATCGTAATTTAGAATAATACGCTGTCACCTGTAGCTTTTTCAATTTAGGTAAACTAGTTTGAAATCTAGTAAGCCCTTTCAAGCCCCGCACCATGAAAACCTCTAAATTGATACAACTTGTGCATAAAGCTTGCATAAACTCCTCGTCGAAATATACAGATTGAAGGTGTAACTCTCGCAAAGATGATGAAAACGTAATAGTACTATTAGATGGCAATTCAATATAAAATTCACTCAATTTCAACACTTTCAGTGCTTTGGCATTAAAAATTGCCTCAGGCAATTTCGTGTATCCGGTTCTGGTTGATCTTAAAACTAGGTTTAACTTTTTGATCTTACAATCTACGAGTGTATCAATCCAATTGGAAAGCAGACCACTCCATTGTTGATTTATGTGTAGCGAAAACTTTTCTACAGAAATCTTTTGATTTTTCCGATAAGTTAGAATTGGATCCACAGCATTCACAAGTTTTTCTATTGGCTTGTCGAGAAAATACCTCTCAAAATTTAAACAGGGGAGTGAATTGTATGCATTTTTCCAAGTCGTTGATACTCCACTCATTCGTGCAGCTTCTTCAAAAGGAAGGAAAGACAAGATGTGCTCTAACATTCCCGCCGGTAACTGCGAAATTAGATCCAAATTACGTGCCGCCGGTGAAATTCGATCCATATTAGTTGCCGCCGGTAACTGCGAAATTTGATTCATATTTTCTCAGGGAAACCCTTTTGTCAAACTTTCAAGGGAACTTATAGAATTTATATCCAAACACTAATCATAGAGGTAGATAAGGATAAAACGAGTATTTTAAAATTAAATTATTATCAAAAATATAAAAAAAATGACATTATTCTTATATTTTCGAAATTGCTTAAAAAGAAAAAATGAGTCATATTAATAAATTAAGATTGAGGAAATAATAAATTATATGCATTTGAAATTAGGATATAACATGAGATTATTTTATAAAATAATTTCATAAAAGTATAATTATCTAACCACATATTTTAGTCTCAATGTCAAATATTTACCAATATATACATCGGCTAAAGTTTAGTCTAATTCTTAAATCCAGCTTATACATAAATTACACACACTAACATGTAATTATTTTTGGATTCTTTAATGTATGTACTAAGTATTAAAATAAGTGTCAAACTGTTTTTTTATATGAGATTTTGATTTGTTGAAATATGTTTTTTTATCGTTCTATACACATCAAAACAAGAAAAAAAAATCACACGTGGAATACCTTATGCCTTCATGGTGAATCAAAATTGAATAAAAACGACTACTTTTCATGATTAGAATTAAAAATTTCTTTAGCAACTAGCAAGATCTTAAATTCCTGACTAGAAAAAGCTATGTATTTTAATGAACTTTCACAGCAATAAGGAGAAAGGTACGTTAACAAAATTGTTGAAAAAAAATCGTTGATCGATAACAATAAAAAAAAAGTGACCAGCTGATGGAGAGGAAATCGAGGGATTGATAATGATGCCAGTTTCAAAACACTATACCTATGTATTGAAAGCTCGAATTTGTAATATTCACTCTTAAATATGTTATTTATGCTTTTTTTCTCACTTTATTAATGAGTAAATTTTGGATTTAGCAAAACATAAAAATCATATTTGTATGCTATAGCTATAGACTATAGTTTGTATAATTGTGTTCCATAGCAAACTTTATGTTTGTTATGACTATTATTCTGTATATTTTGGTATACATATACATAAAAAAATATGTATTTGGGTCTATTTGTATATTTCGGTATACAAATGGATCCTGCATTTATATATTTCGATATATAACTGGGTCCTGCATTTGTATATTTCGATATACAAATGGGATGACAAAAAAATGGAATGTTTGCTGCGAATTACGAATAAAAGAAACTATGGCTATAACATTTAATTTGAATTAATAGTTTGCTATTTCATACAATTTTCCCTTTATTTTAATCCAAAGCCAGACTCACAAATCATATTTGGCACAAACAATTCTAGCCCAAAAATCTCCCAAACCCGGCCCACTTCTGTTATTCCCCATCCCAAGACCCGACCCTTTTCTTTTTCAGCAACAAATCAAATGAACCCTAAACCTCTGTTAGCCGCTCCATTTTTTCCCCTTTAACACTTAGCTGGTTTCAAGCCCAGAAGGATAGGATTACAACTGTTGAGGTTTGTTCTGAGCTGTACGAACCCTAATAGTAGTAAGTTTTTGCGATTTTTTTGGATTTTTATTTCAAATTTGTACAAAATCGTACCATTTCCAGCTTGCAATGTTATAGATTTCTGAGTCTCACATCGGAAATATACATATCCGGCAGGGAAAAATGTCATCATCAGTTATAGGTCGCTGCCATTTCGGCGTTGAAGCTGCCGGAACAAAGAGGTATGTTGCTGGAGATCAATACATATAAAAATTGCTGAATGATAAGATGATTTCTTTTGGTACACTTTCTTAGCTTGTACATTCATAAAAAGCCATAATTTGCGTGATAAAAGTATGTGCTGTGAAATGATTATTGTTCCTGTTGGTTATTAGCAGGAAAACTGCAGTATGGAGGTCACCGAGAGCAGCTGTAATTCCAAGTTTCCACCTCCCAATGCGTAGTTATGAAGTTAAAAATAGGTAATATCCGCTTGCAGAGTTGATTTGGAGATAAAAATGTGATCTTGGATATAAATAAGTTTTTTCTTTTCATTTGGTGTTCTTACTGTTCTGAATTGGTTTGGTTTGAGGAAATCGCATGTTAGTAATGTGTTGCTCAATTGACTGGTTGAAGTATACAGAATATTGCTTGTGTATAATTGGAATGTAGTGGCATTTTCGGGTTCATTTCAGTTCTTCAACACAAGCAAATCGCAACGTGGCAACTATGATTATTGCAGTAGTTGTCAAAGGCGAAAATTTTAGGAAAAACACAGGTTATTGGGGATTGTAGAGAAAAGGATATTTTAATTCTATTTGAGGCAAGTGTTAGGTGAGATGATAGAAGGAAGAATGTTGTATATTCACCAATTTTACTTACAAAAGAAAAGTATGTTGACCATCAGAATTGATTTAGTAGTAGGAGATAATGCAATTTGTTGTTGGAAGATTCAATGTTCATAAAACATATTACAGAAAAAGAGATTAGAAGGCAGGGGTGGTTCCTTGAGCATAGTTTTATCATCTCTTTGTGTGTGCGATTTGATGAATGGTTCATCTGTGAATAATCAGTATTAAGAACTATCTGCATTCATTATCATCTTATTGTGATGAGGTATTAGCAGCAATCGATGTGTTGCAAATGGACAAAGTTTTCCCTTTTAGTTTAAGCAAACAGCTAGTAAGTGAGTATCAGCATCAAGGAGATTTATAAGAGATGCATGCAAACACAACGTTAACATTAATTCATTTAACCTTCTCTTATGCAGGACTTTTGCCGAGGACATAAAAGCACTTCGGTTGATTACTGCAATCAAAACCCCATATCTACCAGATGGAAGATTCGATCTTGAGGCATATGACGCCTTGGTAAATTTGCAAATCGAAAATGGTGCTGAGGGTGTGATTGTTGGTGGCACTACAGGTGAAGGTCAATTGATGAGCTGGGATGAGCACATCATGCTCATTGGTCACACAGTGAACTGTTTTGGAGGATCAATCAAAGTCATTGGGAACACAGGAAGTAACTCCACGAGGGAAGCAATCCATGCGACAGAACAGGGATTTGCTGTAGGTATGCATGCAGCTCTTCACATTAATCCCTACTATGGGAAGACCTCCATAGAGGGTATGATTTCACACTTTGAAAGTGTGCTCCCTATGGGCCCTACTATCATTTATAACGTGCCATCAAGAACTGGTCAAGACATTCCTCCACGTGTAATTCAGACATTAGCAGAGAGCCCTAATCTTGCCGGTGTCAAAGAGTGTGTTGGAAATGATAGAGTGAAGCAGTATACAAGTAATGGTTTGGTCGTGTGGAGTGGGAATGATGATGAATGCCACGACTCAAGGTGGGATCATGGTGCTGCAGGAGTTATTTCTGTTACCAGCAACTTGGTTCCTGGTCTGATGCGTGAACTAATGTTTGGAGGAAAGAACCCTGCTTTGAACTCAAAGGTAATGCCATTGGTTGAATGGTTATTTCATGAACCAAACCCCGTTGCTCTAAATACAGCTTTAGCTCAACTCGGAGTTGTGAGGCCTGTCTTCCGCCTTCCATATGTTCCACTTACAAAGGCAAAGAGAGAGGTGTTTGTGAAGATTGTCAAGGAAATCGGACGGGAAAACTTTATAGGGGAAAGAGATGTCCAAGTTTTGGATGATGATGATTTTGTTTTGCTTGGTAGGTATTAGCTTTTCCCCATTTGGTGTTGAGATGCAAGTTTTTGTTGTTAGCTGCTTGATTTAAAAATTTCTTAACATGAAGAAACATATCTTCTTTTATGTTCTTTTTTGCTCCTCTTCTAGGAGGCATGTACATTGTAGCTGTTAGTTTATGGTTCTAAACTAAAGATATGCATAATGTATTAAAATGTTTTTTGAATTTAGTAGTTTTAAATATGTCATTAGGGGGTTGGGTGCAAAGAAAGTGTCATTCTTTTTGGAAATAAGACAAATAAATTGAAATGGGGATACATTGGTGTCGTTATTATGGACGGATTACTGATGTGCCTCAAGTTATAAAAACTTATTCCAGGAGGCCAAAATAAACAATTAAGAAACTTAGTAACTGTCATGAGACAGTTACACATGTATTGGATGGTTTAGGGGCAGGGCAGTTAAAAGAAGGGTATTCAGAAAATAAAGAAAAGGGAATTCTGGGAGAGTTTCTAGCCTCTCGAATGTCTAGAAAGGTTGTGATCTTTATGATTATATAACTAAAGTTCATTATTGTCTTAGGATGTGATTTATTATGTGAGTAGTGTACTCGTGATTGTTTTGTTTTCAGACTTCTTGTTGTAATATCAGTGAATCTAGTAACAGTATTTGTTCCTTTATTTTCTATTTCAGCAGTAAAGTCTATCAATTACTCAATTTCCTCATCTAACTAAATTATTTAACTTAGAATCAGATGCTGAAAACTCATAACTAGATAACACTTGGCTAAAAACTCGTTGGTATGAGGATGTCCGAGCCGAAGGTGCTAATGGGAGGAAGGGAGTTCAGAGGCCGAGAAAATTAAAAGAGGAGGAGGGTAGAGTGTACGTAGACCTTACCATTATCTTAAAAGTAGAGATACTGTTTCGGATAAACCCTCTGCTTAAGAAAAAGACAATGCAGACCTTACCATTACCTTAAAAGTAGAGATATATATATTGTTTCAAATAGACCCTCTACTCAAGAAAAAAGACAATCCAAAGCAACATACAAAAACAAATAACTGAAATGAAGAAAGTCATAACGGAATACTATAGATAACCTAACAAATCATCATAAACAATAATCATTATAGATAAGACTAAATCAAACCGCAAAACAAACCACAAATAATAACTGAACTCAAAGGACAATCTCTTAATTACAAGAGTAATACCATCATGATTAATAGTACAACTAGTAGTATAAAAAGTATAGATGATACAACACTCAACTATCTAGCTAACCTCCTACCCTAATTTGTATTCTCCATAACCTCCTATTTTAGGTCATGTTTTCGATAAGTTGAAGTTGCATCATGTCATATCTAATACTTGTTCGACCTACCTCAGTCTTTCGTAAAACCAATAATTTTTTACTATTAATTACACGTAATGTTTTAAATAAAAAGAACAGTCAAAAATTAAATGTTCAATAATATCATAACTTTAATAATATGGAAACAACGCAAACATTCTTTTTTCTTGTTGTATCTCATGCGAGTCCTTCCAAAATAAATGGAGCTTTTCTCACATAAATGTAATTAACTAGCCTTGAGGCAAAGCTGGAAAACTCAAAGCAGATAAAGTCAGAATTCTTTTTGCTAGGCGTATATCTTTCAATAGTATTAGTAAATATTGTAATCAACTCCTATCCTCCTCCCCGTATACTAGCAGCACTCATGCTTTGCCACTCTCTTGTACTGATGCATACTAAATTATAATATATTACTATCCTTTTGTACCAAAAAAACTAGTTAGCCTTGAGGCGTTTGAGAATTTCAATAAGTATAGTAGGAGCTCATAGTAAAACTCCACTGAATAATTTTTTTTGGATTCATTTTGAAACATTTAGAATATTAGTTAAAATCTGAGATCCTTTACAATTGCTTCAATAATCTGGTCAAGTGATTATAAAAAAATAATGTGAATAAATTAAGAGTTCAATTCCTAGGTTACATAAGATTATATTCTGAACAATGCTTGACAACTAGAAGCTTTTGAATTTTTTTATGTGAAGGTCATGATTTAACTTCCTTAAGTAAGGAGATTTTCACGTAAATAATATTATGTGTTTCTAATGCCCTTTAATTTATTCTTTATTTTGTTTCTGCTAGTATATATTATGGCTACCCCACTATCGTATAATATTTTGCTTCTATATGTAATAAAGTAGCATGCAACTCTTGAAAACCTTCTATTTTGGCTAATATTGGTAGCTATAACATTTGCACTGATCGTGTATCTATGTAACTACGTAATATGTGTAATAATAACTTTTTTTTTGTTTGAAAATTGTCGTTTGGTCATGAAAATTTCTAATATAATTTGAAATTATATTTGAAATTTAGAAAATACCCAAAACCTTATTTGCATTTTCATTACATTTTTCTTTTTCAAATCTATCCTAAAATTTTTATTTTTATAAAAATAATTCCATTAAATTATGTTTCATGTTTAAATCATATTTCATGTTTTTTTAATGAAAAGTATATTTATACAATCAACTATTATTTATAAAAAAATAATTTCATCTTCAATTTCAACTTCAAATGTTTCAAATAAAGTGAATAAATATTTATAATAATATGTAATAACTCGTATATGGGATCTAATCTATGATATCATACGACAATCTATTTTGAGATATTACTTTTTAGAGCAAATTTGATTGTATGTCAAGCTTTGAGGTAATTAAGTTGAGTTGGGTGATTTTACAAGTTTTTATAAATTGCAAGGAGTAAATCATATTTTTAAAAGGTATATTTAAAATTTTAAATATTCTTTAGTATAAAATCTGGTCAAACAAAAATCCAATTTTGAAAATTTCAATTTTATTTTTTTTTGAATTTTAACAGTCAAACGTCCACTAAATTACTATTAAAATTCAATTTTGATTTATAAATTTTTTTGGAGTATTTAATTCCATCACAACCCAACAGCAGTGTAGATTGAGAGGCTTTAATTAATTTGGAGTCCAAGAAAAAATTCAAACTTTTATTTTGATTTGAAATTAAGTCAATTTACAATTTAATTTAACTTATAAATGTAACATATTTCATAAATGTAAGTAAAACTTATGCCAACGGTAATAACATGTCTTTCTTTTTAAAATATTTTGTTTAGTCAAACATTCATTAAATAAAATGAATATTTAACATGTGACTAGATTACATATATATTTATTTTACAATAAACCTTCCTTAAATCATAAATTTCAAACAACAAACTCTATCATGACATTTTGTTGATCTCCACACCAATAAAAAATGAGGAAAATTACATTAAATATTCACAACCCAACCATCAAACTCCAACAACTATATAAAGTGAAAGGGTCACATTATTTTTTTCACCATCCAAAAAAAATAAAAATGAAGTTCTCTTCTCTCTTCAAAAGCCAAAAAAAAACCTCCTTTTCTCCTATGCTATGTAGATTGCCACATTGTGGAAACCTTAGAACTCTCTCTATTAGAGATGAAAATAATCACAACATTTTCAACTCTCAAAGATTTTACAACAATGTTGATGATGACATGGTTGATGAAGTCATTGAAGGCCTAAAAATTGAGAAAAAGAGGTTTTTTTTCGAAGCAGGTGAAAAAACTAGTTCAATTCTTGATGTGTCATCATCAAAATTGTCAAAAAGTACTAGTAGTAAGAGGCTCGAGTTTCCACCATTTAATGAATCATGTGTTATAACACATATGGATTCGATTGATGCTTATGGGGAAACAAGTACTAGGTCAATTCTCAAAGGGTCATCATCAAGATTGACAAAAAATGATAATAGTACTAGTAGTAACATGGTCGAGTCTCTACCATTTAACGACTCATCTGTTATAACGCCTAGTGTTATGAGGGTAACTTCTACGGATCCTTATGGATATATCAAGAAATATATGGAAACAATGGTTGAAGAAAATCAAGGGATTAAAGATTGGAAGGAGTCTCTTAAAGAGATATGTGCTTGGTATTTGGAGAATAATTATAATGATAAAAACATTCATAAGTTTATTATTGGTGCATTTTGTGATTTGTGGATGAGCTATTCAGGTACTTCAACAACAAATACTCCATTTGGATTTAGTACTAATGAACCTCCTAGTCCTTATTTTATGTCTTTGATAGAAGCTGAGGCTGATCAAATTATTGCAGCGTCAACATCCAGTGTAATTCCATAAGTAAGGGGTTTGGGTAGGGTAGGGTAGGGATAGGACTTATGCGGACTTTATTCTTATAGTTTGTGAGGTTAAAAGATTGTTTCTAGTGATAGATTCTCACTTGAAAGTAATGTTTTCGAAGTGAAAGACTGAGAATGAGATTCCTGAGAAAAATATTGATCGTGTTTCATTTTCTTATGTTTGAAAGAAAAAAATGCAAAATTTATTTTAGATATGTTATAGTATTATTAGTAGTATTGTTTCTTTTTCTTGTTTGAAAATTTAAATAAATATACTTTCTTTTTAAATAATTTGGCGCTAATCTTTGACCTAATATTTTTCATCATATATACCTTGACCTAATATGATATATCAATAATTAGTGTAATACAAAACTTAGTTTATGTCTAACTTTTATTAAATCTAGAGTAAAAATCATTTTAACTTAAGTTTTTTCTATTTATTTAACTTTTACAATGCATAATTTGTTTATTTATTCGTTACAATAATAACATATCTAATGTTGTTGATTTATATGATTATGGCCTTTCCAAAATTATTATAAGTGTGTTGGAAATGAGAGTAAAGCAGTATACAAGTATTAGCTTTTCCCCAATTGGTGTTGAGAAGTAAATTTTTGTTTACTGAAGCTTAACTAATTTGGATTCGCGTCGTATAGGGCTTGAAAAGCGTCTTTTATTAAGGATTTTGCTATATCTAGAATGAATACGAATCGAGATCTCTGGTTAAGGAAGGATCCGCACATCCGCTGCACCACATTTTAAGCATAATTTGTCGATCATTTTAATGCCCTCACTTCGGTCACAAGCACTGAGCTCGCTCTTTTATTTTATGATCTCAAACTAAAGATGTGTGTAATATATCAAAATATTCTCTGAATCTTATGATTTTAAATATGTCAGATACGATGTTAGAGGTAAAAAAAAGTGATACTCTTCTTAAAAAGACTAAAAATAGAAGTAAAACAAACAAATTCAAATAGAGGGAATTGCTTAGATAATTTTGTATCCACGTATGTAACTAGGTGGTATGCTTAATAATAGTACCCTATCTTACCCAAGAAAATATTATGGCTAAACGTATAAGGCTGTTAAAAACTGAATCAAAATTAATACTTTGAATGGAGAAAAAGTTATTGGTTCGTCGGTAATGATTTATTAATTTAACTTAATATTTTTGATAATGATTTTGAATTATTTTTTTTGTATCGGTTTATTTATTTTTAACTATTTGAAGTTTTTTCTTAACGAATTAACTGAAAACCTGATAGTAATTAATAAATTATATTTAGATCATTCAATGTATAAAGTTCTTAGGATTTAGTTTCATACTTTTATTTTTAACGGTGTCAAAGTCTTATTTATTCTACAAGGTTTTAGTGTTTACTTTTGAGCATGATGCAATCTTTCAACTCATGTACATGGTTCTTTTAGTTTGTCACTTGTTTTTAAGTGATTTTCAATGATTATTTTTGTGTCCGTCAAATCTTAACGGTTAAATCAATAATCAAGCCAATAACGATCATAACCAAGAAATGAATATCTGAATAATTCTATAATAATTTAGTATGTCTATAAAATAATAACTAATAAATTGAATCAATAAGCTTTAAAATCGAATCGAACCAACCGCCCTAAGTATGATATTACCATTGATTAATCTCCCAAAACTTTTTTAAAAAAAAATAAAAAATCCTCCCAAAGACAAATCGGGCATCCATTATTTTTTTCTGAGGACTTTAGAGATATACAGAAGAGTGCAACATGAGATTTATGGTAAAAATTTGAAATTATAATAATAGAAAATTGTAAAATTTAGGGATTCATTTTCATGTGTTGATTATGGTAAGATTAATTCTCATTATGTGAATATCTATTTTGAGATATTACTCTTTAGAGTAAATTTAATTGCATGTTTGGATAAATAAGTTGAGTTGGGTGATTTTGCTAGTTGTAGAAATTGCGAGGTATAAGTCATATTTTTAAAGAATATATTTTAAAATTTTAAATTTTCTTTAGCAAAAAAATCTGGTCAAACAAAATTTTAATTTTGATAATTTCAAAAATAAATATTCTTTTGAATATTTATGGTCAAACGCCCACTACATTACTATTCAAATTTGAAATTTAGTTTAGATTTATAAATTTTTTTGACTATTTAATTCCATCACAACCCAACAACAATGTAGATTGAAAGGCTTTAATTAATTTGGAGTCCAAAAAATAGTCAAACTTTTATTTTGATTTGAAAGAGGGTTCATTTAAAGTCTATTCACAATTTAATTTAACTTATAAATGTAACATATTTAAATATTTTGTTTAGTCAACCATTCATTATATAACTAGATTACATAAATATTTATTTTACAACAAACTCTATTAATTGATCTCGTCACCAATTTAAAATGAGGAAGATTACATTAATTTTCATAATCCAACTATCTAACTCCTACAATTATATAAAGAGAAAATGTTACATTATTTTTTCCACCATTCAAACTTTCAATACTTCCCCCCTTCATTATAAAAAAAAATGAAGCTCTCTTCTCTCTTCAAAAGCAAAAAAAAATCCTCTTTTTCTCCTATGCTATGTAGATTGCCACATTGTGGAAACCTTAGAACTCTCTCTATTAGAGATGAAAATATTCACAACATTTTCAACTCTCAAAGATTTTACAACAATGTTGATGATGACATGGTTGATGAAGTCATTGAAAGCCTAAAAATAGAGAAAGATAGGTTTTTTGTCGATGTAGGTGAAAAGACTTGTTCAATTCTTGATGTGTCGTCATCAAAATTGTCAAAGAGACGTACTAATAGTAAGAGGCTCGAGTTTCTACCATTTAATGACTTGTGTGTTATAACACCGATTGATTCTATTGATGCTTATGGAGAAAACCCTAGGGCAATTCTTGAAGTGTCATCATCAAGATTGTCAAAGAGTACTAATAATAGTACTAGTAGTAAAAGGCTTGGGTATCTACCATCGAATGACTCGATGGATGCTTATGGGGATCAAGAAACTAGTTCAATTCTTGAAGTGTCATCATCAAGATTGTCAGAGAGTACTAACAATAGTATTAGTAGTAACGGGCTTGGGTATCTACCATCGAATGAATCGATGGATGCTTATGGGGATCAAGAAACTAGTTCAATTCTTGAAAGGTCAAAGAGTAATAGTAGTAATAGTAGTAACGAGTTCGTGTACTATGTACCATGTAAAAAAACATATGCTATATTGCGATTGATTTCGAGAGATCCTTATGAGGATATCAAGAATTTTTTGGAAAGAATGGTTGATGAAAATCTAGTGATTGAAGATTGGGATGAGTCTCTTGAAGTGTTATGTGGTTGGCTTTTGGAGATTAATGAGAAAAGCATTCATAAGTATATTGTTGGTGCATTTTGTGATTTGTGGATGAGCTATTCAGGTACTTCAACAACAAATACTCCATTTGGTTTTAGCTCTACTGAACCTCCTAGTCCTTATTTTATGTCTTTGATAGAAGATAAGGTTGATCAGATGATTGCATCGTCAACATCCAGTGTAAGTCCATAAATAGGGGAGGGGTAGGATTAATGCAGACTTTATTCTTATAGTTTGTGATGTTAAAAGATTGTTTCTAGTGATAGACTCTCGCTCGAAATAAATGTTTTCAAATGAAATGCTGAGAATGAGATTCCTGAGAGAAATATTGATAGTGTTTCCTCTTCTTATGTTTGAAAGAAAAAAAAAATTGAGAAATAAAATGGAGAATTTATTTTAGATATGTTATACTATTATTAGTAGTATTGTTTCTTTTTCTTGTTTGAAAATTTAAATACATATACTTTCTTTTTTAATAATGTTTGTTGTGTTACTCATGGTCTCCGATTAAAAAAAATAGAAATTACTTCTGAAGTTTGTCGCTAATCTTTGACCTAATTTTTTCATCATATATATATATACCTTGACCTAACAAGCTACATCAATAATTAGTGTAATACAAAATTTAGTTTATGTGAGTTGTATGTGAGATTCATTCTATGATATTATGTGACTATTTATTTTGAGATATTACTCTTTTAAGACAAGTTAAATTGTATGTTTTAGAAATTGTGAGGTATATTTTAGAAAGTGCATTACAATTTTAGTTATTATTTTTTTGCAAAATATATGGTCAAACAAAATTCAAACTCTAACTCCAACTTCAATTTTAAAAAATTTAAATTTTATTTATTTTATGATCAAACACCGACCAAATTACCATTGAAATTTGAAATTCAATTTTTATTTTTTCAAATTTTGGTGTATTTAACCCCAGCATAACCCAACAACATTGTAGATTGGGGAGCTTTAATTAATTTAGAGTTTCAAATTTTGGCCAAACTATGAGAATAACTCCAAACATGAGTAGCAACAATACAAAGTCCAACAAAAATTTAAACTTCTATTTTGATTTGAAAGAGGTCCACTTTAATTCAATTCACAATTTAATTTAACTTACAAATGTAATATACACAATTTAATTTAACTTATAAATGTAATATATTTCACAAATGTTAGTAAAACTTATGCTAACATGTTTTTCTTTTTTAAATATTTTGATTAGTCAAACATCCATTAAATAAAATGAATATTTAACATGTGACTAGATTACATATATATTTATTTTACAACAAACTCTGTCATGGCATTTATTACTCTCAACACCAATAAAAAAAATGAGAAAAATTACATTAATTATTATTCACAACCCAATCATCAAACTCCTACAACTATATAAAGAGAAAAGGTCACATTATTTTTTTCACCATTCAAACTTCAGTACTTCCCCCTTCTGTTTTTTCCTAAAAAAAATGAAGCTCTCTTCTCTCTTCAAAAGCCAAAAAAAATCCTCTTTTTCTCCTATGTGGAAATCCTATAACTCTCGTTTTGAGAGTTGAAAATAATCACAACATTTTCAACTCTCAAAGATTTTACAACAATAGTAGTAGTAGTAATGAGCTCGAGTACTATCTATCATTTAACGACTCATATGTTATAAGGGTAAATTCGAACGATCCTAATGAATATATCAAGAAATCTATGGAAAAATATTTAACGCAAATCAAGGGACTAAAGATTGGGAGGAGTCTCTTTAAACCCTTGATTTGCTTCAACCATTGTTTCCATAGATTTCTTGATATACCCATAAGGATCCCTCGATTTTACCCTTATAACACATGAGTCGTTAAATGGTAGATAGTACTCGAGCTCGTTACTACTACTACTACTATAATTCTTTGACAATGTTGATTATGACCCTTCAACAATTGAACTAGTTTCTTCCCCATAAGCATCCATCGAGTCATTCGATGGTAGATACTCGAGCCTCATACTACTAATAATACTATAACATATCTAAAATAGATTCTGCATTTTATTTCTTTATTTTTTTTAAGAAGATTAAACACAATCAATATTTTTCTCAAGATTTTCATTCTCAGTCTTTCGCTTCGAAAACATTTCTTTCGAGCGAGAATCTATAGAAGCAATCTTTTAACATCAATAATTAGTGTAATACAAAACTTAGTTCATGTCTAACTTCTATTAACTTGGAGTAAAAAGCATTGTAACTTAAGTTTTTATTTATTTATTTATTTAACTTTTACAATGCATAATTTGTTTATCTATTCGTTACAACAATAACATATGCAATGTTGTTGATTTATATGATTATGGTCTTTCCAAAATTTATGATAGAGTAAAGCAGCATATGGTTATGGTTTTTCCAAAAAATTACACTTATAAACCAAATATATGTGTAATGTATCGATATCTCTTTGAATCTTGCCGTTTTAAATATGTCAGGTAGGATGTTGGTTATAAATCAGTTTGAACATGTTTGGGAATTGCTTGATTGAGCAGTAAAGATGTAGAATAGGTAGTGTTCTACATCTTTACTAAGTATATAAATATTTGTCACCAACACTTTATTTAAATATAGCTAAAAGTTTTATCACTTATAAATGCAATGACGTTAATTCAATTCTGCTAAATATTTTGCCGCGTACAGAAAAAAAAAATTGCCACCCAGTAACTCTTCTATTGTAGGGTGTCTAGTGACACAAGAGAACCTTTTCTGTCATCGATTAATGTATGCATTAATTTTGTTTATTATTAGTAATGATAGAACCATATATATATTTGAGAGTTGTCGATCGACATTTCTTCATCAGAAAATACACTATATAGATTATTTTTTATTTCTTTATATTTAGACACATATTCCTAAGTCAAAATTCTAGTTGTGTCGCTGATTACTAGTATGTTGTTTGGTACACGGAAAGAGCATCCAAGACGCACTAAGACAAAGACATTTAAACTTATATGTACAACTAATGCAAGTAATAGTTATACACTCTATTGGTATTAAGGTATGTATAACTAATAAATGGAACTCTATAGTATTAGAATGCGAAGGGTTTTAGACTTTTGGTGCATGCATTAGCATGATTAAAGACACAATTGTCCCTCAAAACCTTTTCCACATCATTCCGGCTACTATATTTATGGAGGGTATTTTTTAAAATATTTTTTTATAGCAATTACGTGATATAGTTTTAATACACCAAATCCAACATTGCATAAGAAGTAATTTCAATATAACTAATACAAACATAGCTGGGGGTGGAAATTGGGCAGGTTGAATCAGATTTGGGCTGATCAAGACAACAAAAGAGTCAAACCAAGCCGAATTTGTTTGGATCAAAAGGGCCAAGTAATGAGTTATAACTCAATCCGATTGATTCTTACTAAATTTTAATTGTATTATTTGTTCTCTTAAAAGATTTTAGTACCTACCATAATAATAACAAAAAAAAATTAAAATATTTTAATATGATTTCTCATTAGTCAATTTGGGCTATATATCAACTCAATTTTAATGGATTGAAATTGATTAAACTAATAAATAAACGAATCAATAACTCTCTCAAACTTAAATAGATAAGGCAAGTTTGATTGATTTTGCTACTTGTAATGCTGATAATACTAATACATTATATTTATTATTATTCTTACATATTTAATCAAACGATTCCTGCTTTCGAGCAATTTCTAAACGTGTTCTAGTGAAATTTAAATTACTATTGAAATGAAATTCAAATTTTGATTTTTTTTTTTAAATTTTGAGTATTTAGTTCCATT
>JAJOOH010003509.1:0-48966 GCA_029582605.1 Solanum gracilifrons | reverse complement strand
CCCCCCCAATCAGTTCAAGTTAAAATTTTCACAGCTCAAAGATAAAAAGTGTTAGAAATCTTACAATTGTATTTGGAGACTCTTAATCCAATGGTCTACAATCTTTACATTTTGTATGACTTAATATGTAGTCTTTTGCACGTGTAGGCTCTATTTCATCTATAGTTGATGTAAAATAAATAAGGCATGATCAAAATGAGTTGTAAAATATTATAATAAGTAATGTATGCATGACTACCTGTTCATTAATCAAGATTGCTATGCTTTTGGACCCTCCCATGTGAGGCATATTTTGCTAAGCTCTACTAATTCTATTTGCTTGACTAAGCTTCTAGAATGAGAAAATAAAACATCAGTTCTTGTTTGTGCAAAAAATACATAAGCTCTTTTAAAGAAAGAGTGAAAGAACTATGTAAAAAGAATGTAATAATGGAAGTATAACTTTTGACTATGAAAGAAGCATATTGAATCTTGATGATTTTCTTATTCATGTTCTTTTGTCATAATTGAACTTTGGTTTTGTGTAGTGGCAGAAGCAACAATAATGGTTCAAGTAGTGGTAGTAGCAGCAATAGTGGAATCACTAGCAGAAATAGAAATAGAAATAGTGGCAACATTCTAGGAGTAAGTTTGTGTTATGAAAAAGTCACATTTTAAGATAGTGCAACTATGAAAGCCAATACAAGACAAGATCACTTCATTGATCTCTTGGTATGTGACTTGTTCTGTTTTATATCAAGGCATCTTTCATCTTATATTTCGTCACATACATATCCTTTAAGTCACATTTATAGTCCCTCCATTTTTTTTCTATTAACTTTTTCATGAACTCTTATCCATGTATTGGAATTAAGAACTTTTTCTAAATGAGTTAGACAAAAGTTAACCAAAAGATATCATGAATAAAAATAAATGATACTTGTTAAGAATAATAATTTCATACCCTCACAAGCTCCACCAATTTTATCTTTTTTTCATCAAACACTCGCCAATCATTTGTATTTAATAGTGTCAAATCTGGGGTTCTAGCAATGATGACTAGAAAGCTAGCAAACGTTCGACCCTCTTTTCCAATTGATTGATTATGACTATTAAATTGCACAATAATTATATCTCCCGAGGATAGATTCCAAACATCTTTTAATAAATTAGGTCCACAAATTTTGTTTGCCTCTGAAGCACCTGAAATAGATTCAGAACTCACTCTATGGCAGTCAACATAGAAATAATTAAGTACAATTTTCAGATAGATCCAATGAGAAAAAATTATCACAATTTCAAAAACAGCTTTAATACTGCATTAATCAAGATAAATAGTGCAGTGGCTCTAATAAAGAAACTAATTTTATTAAATGTCTCTAATTTTGTATCAAATTTTAGAAATAATATTCAAAACTTCACCAATCAAGCAACCAAGATAGAATACATATTCTCATAAGTTTTCAAATATGTGCTGCTACCAGCACTTAAATGAATAGATTTTTAACCTTAATGTCATCAAGTACAGTTTGATATCAAATTGTAAATTGTATGCTTAATAACAACACTGACCAATAATTTAACAAGTATATATAGGACATGATGAATGAGTAGAAACCAAGTAATAGTAGCTTCTTCCTATTTTTGGAATAGTTGAGACATCTTCAAACTTGACTAGTTTTATCATCAATAAAACAAGAGAGAACCTGACTCATTGTTCAGTTCATCAACAGTGCCAATAGAATTGTTATCTTCAGATGTTTGTGGTTGAAAGCAACTCAGAGCTTTCAATAATACCTGAATATACGGGCGCACTTCTTCATCATGTCGTCGTCCAGTTATCAATCTGCTTCCCACTCTAGGTCATATTTTTCATTCTTCAAACTTAACTACGTATCTATTTTTCTTTAAATCTGTAGAAGGAAAATCAAGAGTACATGTTTGAAAAAAAAGAATCAGGGAACTAACACCATCCTTACTTAAATTAGAAATCAGAATATCCTCTAAGACAGTATCAAGTATTATATGACATTGATATCATAAACCATAAGATGATTTTCTTTATAAAAAATCAAAGAATCAGGGAACAAAAACCATCCTGAAGATGATTTATGGCATTCTTACTGATACTAAACCATGTTAGATTTGTGTGGACAAGCATACTACTCAAATGTCTTAGGAGGATCTTATTGTTCAATCTATCTGTGATCTGTCCACTTAGATGTCCAATACAAGGTCTTTAGAATAATATGCAAATTCCTTTCTCTGCCGCCTATTCAGTTACATGAGACACACGTCTTTCAAATACAACACAATTTTGACAAGTTTAACAACGACTGCAACGTAAGCATACAAGTGACAACTAGAACAAATTCAACTCCAACATTAAATTATGAAGATACCTGAGTCACAAAGTTGGGTTAGTATATAATAGCTTCTTACTTCAAGACATCCAATTTTCAATATTCACTTTCCACTTTCCACACAGTAAACAATGGTCTGAGGATTATCTTTGTAAGCTTAATGAAGGGAGGGAAAATGATACTCATTAATTCCTCTCTATTTCAATTTTTTTTTGTTACTTTCCTTTTAGTCTGTTTTCTGTTCCAAAACAAATGTCTCTACCAACTCTTTAATTTTAATTTTCCACATGGGCATGTTAAAAGAACATACCACAAGAGGTTTTGATATATTCCAAGCCAAGTCAAAATCAAACAAATAAATTCTGTCATGTAAAAAAGCATCCGCTCCTTCTACTAGGAATAATAATAAGAAGTTAAATTGTTTGACATATTGGCCAAAAGCACATTTCCAGTCCTTGAAATTTTTTCATGTAAATCCACTTCTTTTCTATCAACTCTTAACGATCTAACATCAGCTCATGGTACACTGTTGTTTCCCTCTAAGCTATAGAGAATTTTAAATCATCTTCTATTTTAAATCATCTTCTAGAGCTAAATACAGAAGAAAACAAAATCTAATTAGTATATACATGTTTTCTTAGCTATGTTCGTCGTGGCCCAAAATTCAGAAAATGGGGTTAGAGTTAGGCATTATTCATCATCCAATAATTGTTAGAGAAAGACATTGTAGAGTGATAAACATATTCAAAGAGTAGATCTCATAGTGTTCTTTATTTAGAGGTTGAGACATTGAAGGTGAGTTGCCTCACATTTCAATTGGGGATTTGAAGTGTGTGTTCTAATTTAGTAATATCTTTTTCATTACTTCATTTCCTTGTTCTTAATTGCTAGAAATTTGGGTGTAATGCTTGTATAAAATTGGGGATTTTGTGCTAGAAATAGACAAGGCTATTTGGGTGTTTGATTAATTGCTCTATTGCTTTTATAATTCCTTCTTTCCATGTTGATTTCATGAAATAGGTTCAATCTAATTTTCATCTTTTAATTCATAGGTTAAGATTCCATGCTTAACCTTAGCTTCTAATCTTCGTGGATTGCTTGAAAATGGAGCTCGTGAAGTGGAGAATTAGTTTGATAATCACATGTTAGCTTTGAATCTTGAATCTTTGATTGAAATATGAAAGTTTAGGATTACATTGTTGGGTTCAAGGCTTCTTTCTAAGAGAGGTCCAAGTTAAGATAATGGGTTATTTTATAATTCTGTGATTGTGACTGAATTGAGATATCACAATCAACACTTTGAGATCGAAAGATAATTAACGTTATTGACGATGACCTAGCCTACCGATTAGTGATTGAATGACAGTGGATTTAATTGAAACGGATCATTGATTGTTGATTGAATCTCAACTTTTCCCAATTCCCATACATCCCTTGCTTGATATCATCTTTGCCCCTGTTCGTAGTTTAATTTGAAAATTTGTATTTTATTTGATATTTTTGTAGCATGTATGTCTAAGTTCAAACTAGTTTCTAGTTAGCCTTTATCTTTTAAATTGTCATTACATTGTTCCATGTCGGATTCTACCCTGACTCTTAGTTGGGTATTTTTATTGACGACAACCACTCATTCTTTTAATTAGTTTTGAAGGGTGATTTGATCATTATAAAAAATGACGCCATTGCCGGGGAACAATTATGCATATTGAATTGATTTAAGATTTCTAGTTTAGTTTTTTCTATCTAGATTGCGAATAGTTGTCTTTATCTTCTTTAGTTTGTTTTGATGGTTGTTTGTGATCATTATATCTTTGGGAGTGGTATGCCCACCATCGACCCATCGCCTTTGAGTGAGTCAAATGTGATAAGTCAATTGAGGCTTAGGGACCTGGAGGAAAATCTCAGTTGGGGCAAGAAATCCCTATGCCTTCTCTCTCAAAAAATGGAAAGGTTTCGAAAAAGGTACCTAGCTCAGTGTTATGGCATAGTCAACCTCGAATTCTGACTTGCTACTTGATGAGTCCACAAATTGGACTTATTTAGGGCTTTATTTTAATGGAAAGGGTTTCCTTGAATGCTTGTTTTATCTCAATACCTGATTAAAATGATGAAGTTTCAGGTATTTGAAGTTTTAGTGGAAGCATGGACATTTAGGCGCAAAACGGAGCAAAATAGGGCTGAAAAGAACAAGAAATGGAATCCTGTGGATCACCGAGTTTAACTTGGCGAGTCACCAAAACGACATGAACCGCCCTTCGTTCTAGTACGCGAAGCCTTGAAGGAAGTGGATCAAAAGGAGAGGAAAGGAGCAGTCGGCGAGTCGCCGATCAGTTTCGCAAAGCTGTACTGTACCACCCAATGATCCAGAATGCGAAGATGCTAAATGAAAGGCACTGAAGGCGATGAGCTAACCTAAGGGCGGATTGCCAAGTTCATCGGCGATCTAGACTAATGTCGTCGAACAATCCTCCGCAACACAATCTGTGAAAACTATAAATACTAGTTAGAATTGTAGTCTTAACTGATCATTTTTAGGGATTTTGGAGAATTTTTGGAGTGGAACATTTTATAGTAAAAATTATTATTAGTCTATAGTATTTTTCTGTATTTTTCTCTCAAGTTTGGAGAGGGTTTTGTGGAGACTTGAAGAATGGAGTTCGTCTTCCCCAAGTTTCGAATTGGGTCTTCTCTATTCATTTTCCTCTGCTTAATTTAAGGTTTAATTTCTTATACCCAGTTGATTTCATTATCATGTTAGGTATAATTTCTTATTTCTTGATGTGTGGCTAAAAACCCCCATTCTTGGGGTGTGATTTAGCAAATATGGGTTGATATTCTTGTTGGGTCTTACTTGCTGATAGGTTAGATGTATTTTAATGGTGATTTCACCTAGTGGTTGTGGTTTAATCTAAAGGGTTCGTAGTTGCACATAAAAAGCCACCCATTTGTTTTTAGCTTCCCCGAGAGGGAGGTCACGAAACCAAAACCACTAGACTTATGGCCTAAGGAGTGGGTCGACATGAGGTTCAGCACGAGAGGGTGAGCCCTAGTACCACATCTTAACACTCAGCTCGAGTGAGTGAATGTAGTAAGGCGTAGACTGGTCTTTATGCGGCAAATGGGTGTCTGAGAGGAACGTATTTGAAACGGGGTAAGTTGCTTGAGAGGGAATTTATTTCCATTTAAAGCTTAGCCTAGTCACTATTATTTTGTAAATTTCCTATCGATATCATGTACCCAACAATTTATCTTAACTTGTATTGCGGTCACATCCAGAGAACCTTTCCCTATACTTGATTTTCTTGTTTATTTTACTGTTTTAATACTTCTTACAAAACTCCCATTTGATATTTGACACTTTTGTGTGACCCCCTTTAATTTACAATGTCTTTTATTGCAAATGTCTTTAACTACGACTAACTTGAATGAAATTCTAATTGGTTATTAATTCTCAAAACCGCTCCTTTGGGACATGACCCCAACCCTTGGTTGGGTTATTATATTATCGACGAGCATAGACACTCATACCGTAGGTCAGTGTCGTTGGTCACGATAAGCATCAAAATGCCGCCGCTGCCGGGGAATGGTGTTAATTGATAATTTTTAGCTTAATAAAATCTCTATTCTTACTAGTTGTAGTTTACTAACTTAACTTTTAGTTTTGTTTTCTTGTCTATATGTAAGCAGAGGAAGTGAGTATAGCGAGCATCTCTCGGGAGCTAATGGAGTTTCATTCATTAGAGGTAATGATATTTCGGGAGCGTATCCTCACCTTCAAGCAATTGGAGGGTGAACGGATCCACAAGTCATGGGCAAGGTTTAATCAACTGATCAATCAATGCCCAAATCATGACATTCCCGACATAGCTCTTCTTGACTGTTTCTACAAAAGTCTTGGTCCTGGAAACAAGAGGTTGGTCGACCAACTCATTTCGGGAAGCATTGCGAAATAACCATAAAAAGCCTTAAATGGATCCATACTAATACTAGAGTGGTAGCTATTATTATAAACAAACTCAATCAATGACAAATGATCATCCCAGTTTCCCTTGAAATCGATGACACATTCTCTTAACATATATTCCAAAGTTTGGATAGTTTTCTCCACTTGCCCATCAATTTGGGGATGAAAAGTCATGTTAAGCTTAACTTTAGTGTCAAGACCCTTTTGGAAAGACTTTCAAAACTGAGAAGTAAACTGATATCGGAGATAATAGACAAGGGCACTCTATACAACCTTACCATTTCTCTCAAATAAAACTTAGCATAATCTTCCGCCGAATAAGAAACCTTGACGAGGATGAAATGGGCTGATTTCATCATTCGGTCTACTATTACTCAAATCGAATCATGTTGTCTCCGAGTACATGGAAACCCTACTATGAAGTCCATATTCAAGTCTTCCCACTTCCAAGTAGGAATGTTAATGTCTTGGGAGAAACCTCCCGGTTTTTTATGCTCAACTTTCACTTGTTAGCAATTTGGACACTTGGCCACAAATCCCGTAATATCCTTCTTCATCCCATTCAACCAATAGACTTCTCGCAAATCATGGTACATCTTGGTGGCTCTCAGGTGAATAGATACCGAGAACTATGGGCTTATGTCAAGATCTTCTCCCTTAAGTTATCAACATTTGGAACACACAAGCGACCTTGATATCTAAGAACACTGATTGATGCTCAGATTACACCTCTTCCAATTCTAGTTGTAGACGATCGTTATCTAGTATAAAACCCAACGAAGAGTTGGGGTCGAACCCACATGGAGTGGTACGTGTTCAAATTCAATTATCAAGTTACAAATGTGGTCCAATCGGTTATAGGAATAGAAATTATTGAAAACATAATAACAAATCTAAGGGGTTGACACAAATGTCAGATGGGGGGTTTGGATTGACAATTAACAGCTAAAACAAACACAAAACAGGGTAAACAACAATATAGAGAGGAATTCTCGAGATGTGATCGATTAAAGGACAATTTTGCTATATAGTTAATTGAAATTACTAACTAATTGCTAAATCTCAGTGGGTAGGGTAGACTATATGTGTAGCAGCTTTTTCTCGAACAACTACTACGATTCAAGTGAGTTCTCTCAAACCTCAACAAGCTTATCAATATAAACAGCCCAAAACCTTAATTCATCTACTCTTTCGAGCTAGATAGGTAGAATAGAGTTTAGGATTCACTCTCTCGAGTTGAACCCATATCAACCCAATAACTACAATCATCAATCGAGAGCTTTGGTTCTAAAACCTCTTTCTCAAGCAAACCCAGAACTCTAAGTTAGAATTGCATTGGCAACTACAATTCATAGATTAAAACACAGCTAATGATTAAACCCAATTCAATTAAGTATTTAAATAATTATATAACAATACCCATAATTTAGTTCAACCCATAATTACATGACCACACCCCAAGAATTGGGGTTTCAGCCAAACATCATAAAAAGATAAAAACAATTACCAACTAGATTAGCCATCAGCTGGGTGCACGTTTCCAAGCTTTTACAATGCTCCTAATTGATTCAGTTCAAAAATCCACTAACAAATCCTCAAGTTTAAGCTTCAAAATCCTCAAATTTTACAATGGAAAACTCAAAATCTCAAACTCAAGGATCAGAACTCTCTCAGCAATATTTCACCTTCTCATCCTTTTAAATTTCAATTTATAGTTGCTCAATTTTTGTCATGAAAGGTCATTTGGCGGAGTAAGTCACTCCTCGCGAACCAGGTCGGTGATCTGCCCTTTTCTCCAGTCCATCGTTGATTTGCATTGGCCATTTGTCTTCAAGGTTCTGTGACTTTAGCCGATCAAGGTTGCTATTGTGGAGTCGTTCGGTGATCCGTCGACTGCCCATTCCTGTCGCCAAGTTAGTTCTTCACCAGGGTTGGAACATTGGAACTTTAGGCGAGCTAAAGAGCCACTCGGCGGTTCGCAGAGTGATCTTGGCGATCACCAGGATCGCTTTTCTTCACTTTTTCATCTTGTTTGCTCCTTTTTGCCCAATAGTGTCCTTGCCTTGCTCCTTATCCTTCAAAGCTGAAAATCAACACTTTAACATCAGTTTAAAGCATAAATTTAGGCATTTTAGGACACTTATATTATCAAAACAAATCCCTAAATGAGTCAAAATTTCAGACTCATCAAACACCATCTCCCTCTTGGGAGAAAGCCTAAACGGATTTTCTAAGTACCGCTTATTTCAATTCTACCAAGATTATATCAAGACCTTGCTTATCGTTCACATCCGTCACAAAAGAAGATTCTGGCCCATTATGAACCATAACACCACCCTTGGCAGAATCAACTAATTGAACACCTTAACAGGCCAATCTATGTACATCTCATACCAATTCTTTCTTATCATTATCAACTTGAGCAACACTACTCATAGACAACCTACTAAGAGCATCCGCTTCTACATTCGACTTATCGGGGTGATAGAGAACACTCATATCATAATCTTTCAATAACTCAAGCCACCTTCTTTGGTGAAGATTCAAATCCTTTTGATTGAACACGTATTGCAAACTTTTGTGGTCGGTGAAAACATTAACATGTACACCATACAAATAATTCCTCCAACTCTTTAAGGCAAAAACAACCACTGATAATTCAAGGTCATGGGTAGGATAGTTCTTCTCATGGATATTTAGTTGCCTTGAAGCACAAGCAATAACTTTACCATTTTGCATAAGTACACATCCCAACCCAATTCTAGAGGCATCACAATAAATAACAAAACCATATGTCCCATCCGGTAAAGTCAACACCGGAGTAGAAGTAAGTCTATCTTTCAACTCTTGAAAACTTTTTTCACAAGCTTCAGACCATATGAACTTAGCCTTCTTTTGAGTCAAAGCCGTCAATGGAGAGGCAATAGTAGAAAATCCCTCAACAAACCTTCTATAATAATCAACCAAACCCAAGAAGATTCTAATATCTGTCGGTGATAGAGGTCTAGGCCAACTCTTGACTGCATCTGTCTTCTTAGGATTTACCTCAATACCCTTACTAGAAACAATATGACCAATAAAAGCTACAGACCTTAGCCAAAACTTACATTTGCTAAACTTTGCAAAGAGTTGTTGTTCGTTAAGAATTTGCAACACAATCCTCAAATGATTAATGTGGTCATCCTCACTTCTTGAATAGATCAAAATATCATCAGTGAACAGAATTACGAACATATCAAGGTATTGTCTAAACACCCTATTCATCAAATCCATAAATGGCATTGGATTATTAGTCAAACCAAACGACATTACCAAAAACTCATAATGACCATACCGAGTTCGAAAATTCATCTTTGAAATGTCATCTTCTTTCACCCTCAATTAGTGATAACCCGATCGGAGATCAATCTTAGAGAAATAACTTGCACCTTGGAGTTGGTCAAACAAATCATCTATCCTTGGAAAAGGATACTTGTTCTTAATTGACACCTTATTCAATTGTCGATAGTCAATACACATACGGAGTGAACCATCTTTCTTCTTAACAAACAAAACTGGAGCACCTCATGGAGAGATACTCGGTCAGATGAAGCCCTTATCCAATAAATCATTCAATTGTTCCTTTAATTCCTTCAGTTCTATCGGAGCCATTCTGTAAGGATGAATAGAAATAGGATGTGTATCTCGGATAAGGTCAATACCAAAGTCTATTTCCCTTTCAGAAGGAATACCGGGTAGATCATCTGGGAACACTTCCGGAAACTCATTCACAATTGGGACCGACTTAAGAGTAGGGGTTTTGGAATCCATATCCCTCACCCTAACTAGATGGTACAAGCAAACCTTAGAAATCATCTTTGTAGCCATCAAAAAAGAAACAAATTGACCTCTAGGCCTAGAATTCCCCCCTTCCACTCTAGAGCAGGCTCACTCGAGAACTAAACCTTGACTACACGAGTTCTACAATCAATAGAAGCGTAGCAAGAGTGCAGCCAATCTATCCCATGGATGACATCAAAATCTAGCATATCTGTAACACCATTAAATGCTTAAACAAATAGTCGCATGTTGTTACATCATCTTGTAATTACTAGAATATGTTTTATTCTCATTTTTGGAACTTGAAATGTTGTGATTTGCAAACTTGCTTACCATAAATTATTACCGTAAATTAAGGTATTGTGTGGGGCTATTTGCGTAATTATCTAATTAAACTTACTTATACATTGGAAGTGTGGGTATAAAGTACATAAATATAGTCATATATGTATGCTTTTTGGGCAGCCATTTATTTGTTTGGGCAACCCCTTTTGGTGACATCTGCCCATGTGACAAGGATAACTTTTGTAGCTATATATCTTTACACCTCCTTTGATTGAATTCGCTTTCCCTCACGTCTAAGAACATTATAACATTAGCTAAACATTTGATCTTCAAAATCAAGATAAAAACTAAGTCCTTTTTGGATGGAATCCGACACACACACACTTCCTTTTGGTAAGTGATGAAATCTGCTTTTGAGATGGGTAATGTTTGGTATTTTTTGCATATCTCATTCAAAAGAACTTAGTTTAAAGTGAATAAATATGTTTTGGAAATCTAATTCGTAGACCTACAACTCTTATGTTTATGTAAAATTCTAATTTAACAGTTATGGATACGAAATAAGGGACGCAACATAAGACAAGTTCTGTCCAGATTCTGGAATTAGAAATCCTGTACGTTCAACTGTTAGTGTTTTGATTATATCTTTTTGTACAAAGCATATTTTATGGTGATTCTTAATTATTTACAAGCTTAAGATATGTACCTATATCTTTTACGAAGGATATAAATTCCATTTTGGCCGTTTTCTGTTTCAAATCTAAGTTACGATAGAAAGTGCGTTTATTGGGCAGAATATCAATTTTGGGAATAGAGTAGTATTTGTACAGGCTAGGCTTACTTGTGATGATAAACCTGTGTTACGCCATCATTATTGAGCTACTAAAAAGTAAATAGGTTAATGAATTCATTTTTTAAGGTTGTATATCCTCGTGTACGAGTTGAAGATTTTGATACGCTGGTTGGTCTACGATTTGAACTCGTGAAGTCGTGTTGGACTGTTTTTGTGCTAAAGAACTGAGGTTTGTGTTTAAACTTATACTTGTACTCTTTTTACTTGCTGGTATATCTGAAATTTTACTTTGGTACCTTGGCTACCTCTTGTCACATTGCATTGTCATGTTGGTATCCTTTAAGACGTTAAAGACGCTTGTGTAACTCGCCCACTTGTACGAATTGTTTGATCACTTGGCACTCTTGTTGGGACCTTGTCCTTCTTGTGGTTGTGACTTTGTCACTCTTGGCATGCCTCTTGATTTAGATCATTTACCATCTTGACTCTGGTTTTTTAGTCTGTCTTAAGAATGGAAGTTGTCCATTTTAAGTACGAACTAGAAAGCCATTTTTAATATGGTTCTTGGTTCTCTTGATTATTGGATTTTGACCCTTCTTGATACCTGCTTGTGTTTGGTGTGACTACATGATGTATATAATGGGCGAGCCTTGTTGTTGAATCTCTTGGAAAAATGTGCTATGAGCGTTCTTGACATTTGGATCTTTAAATATCAAACTTGATACTCTTTATATATTGTTTACTTGATTTATTTGTAATGTTCAATTATGATGCCCTTTATTTGAGAATGATAACTTGGCGAATTTGAGGGCTCCGAACCTATAATTTTTACACCACTAGCCTATATGCTTAGCGATAGTGGTTTCTATCATAGGGATTGTTCGAGAGGATGCTTGAAGTTGGCCATTGAAGATGGAGATTTTGAAAGCTTAAAGGAAGATCACATTTGCATATAGGCATATGTATTTTGTATAAACCTTGGGACTTGTACATGATCTATGTTTTGTATATTTACATGAGAATTTGAGGGCTGATTTGGTCATGTCACCATGGTTTGTAATATAAGTATCGCTATACATTTTTATCTTTTTGGGGTGTGTAAACCCAAGTCTTGTAATATACTAAATTTACTATTTGTATCAAATGTTTGTGTGAAGCATGAGCAGGCTGATTTCGGTACTCGAAAGCGATCCTTGAGTGTGAGGCTAATCTATATACATGAAAAACTCATCGATTATTTTCTTAAATTACCTTTTGAAGGTCATTATGAATCTAATCCTTCTACTAGATTATAATCAGTATGCCCTCGTTAATCGCTTTTGAATGTCGCAAGTATAAGTTAGGTCTCTTTAAAAAGGGTCGCTACAAGTGTTGGTATCAGAGCCTAGGTTTGTGGTTCTAGGAATTTTGATTTGAATTACTTGTATACTTGTTCACTTTCGATAAAGGTTCTATTTGTATTATTTGGTCAATCATATGGTTTATAATGTTTTTTTATCGCATGTAGAGTGCATATGCATCAAGTACATATCCCTAATGCAATGTGATCTTTCCTTTTGAAGGAATTAAGTCATGGCCACTTCTTCTGACCGACCTATGGAAGCTGCTCGTGAAGGTTCGGGTGCCTCTGTTTCCCAACCTCATGCATTGGAAGGGGTTAGAGAACATATATCGAATTAGTATGTTCCCCATACTAGTGGTTCTGAAGTGGGAAACCATCAGGGTGTAAGAGTTGGTCCACATCCTCACATGAGTCATGGTACTCAAACCATGAATCCTCATTTTCAACAAATAGTTGAATTCTTCCACCACATGGCTGAATCGATGCATGATCCCCAAGGGATTAACTTTGAGAAAATGAGGAAAATGGGTGGAGTGGAGTATGAAGGCACTGTTGATCCCACTGATGCTGAACAATGGCTTGATCGCATGGAGAGGGTATTTGAGCAGTTAAAGTGTTCAGATGTTGCAAAATTTAAGTATGCTATTTCACTATTACAAAAGGATGCTTATGATTGGTGGGTAAGTGTTCCGAATGCCAAGGTAAAACCTCCTGTTCTTACTTGGGATGATTTTATTAAGGAATTTTGTATCAAGTATGTCCCACCTGCTTATTGTGATGCAAAGAAAAAAGAGTTTTTAAATCTAAGGCAACAAGGCATGTCTATTGCTGAATACGAACATAAGTTTCTAAGGCTCTCTCGCTATGCTGGTGGTATTAATAAAGAGGAAAAATACAAGTGCATGAAGTTTGAAGACGGTTTAAATGATTCCATTAGGAAGAATGTGGCGATCCTGCAACATGAGAAATTTTGTAAGTCAGTGTCTGCTGCTTTACTTGGGAACGACTTGATAAAGAAGAAGCTAGTAGAAATGAAAACAGATTCTGAAAGCCTAGACCAGATTTTGGGGGTCCATCCAAAAGGGGAAGGTTTGAAAATTCTAAGGCTGGTAGTGATAACAGGCCACTTCAACAAAGGCAAAACAGATCAAAATTTTCTACAGCTAGAACTCCAAATTATGTCCAAGGCAAGCCTCGCGTTCCCACTTGTCCACAATGTGGAAAGAATCATTATGGTACTTACAGGAGAGCTTCTGGTGCATGTTTCAATTGTGGGAGCTTTGATCATAAAGTGAAGGATTGTCCTAATCCTAATAATGCTCTATCGTTAAGAACTGAAGGCTCAGTTCATAAGCCTTCTATCAATCCTCCTCAAACTAATAGAGGTGCAAGACCTAAAAACACCCAGGCAGCAGGTACAAGTGGAGCTAATCAAGCTAGTGGGCAAAGGGCTACTATACACGCTTATGCTATGAGGCAGAGGGATGATCAAGATGGACAAGACGTGGTTGTCGGTAAATTTCACTTATTTGACTTATGTGTGTTTACATTATTTGATCCTGGTTCTACACATTCCTATATTTGTTCATCACTTGTTCTTCTTGAAAATGTGAAATCTGTGAGACTTAATTACGATGTGTTGGTTGAAAGTCCTTTGGGCTATCAAGTTGTGTGTAATCAAGTTTACCAAGATTGTCCCTCGTGATTCAAAACCTAGTCTTCCCTGCTGATTTAATTGAAATTCCCTTCAAGGATTTTGATGTTATTATCGAGATGGATTGGCTTTATAAATACCATGTGGTGGTAGATTATAGGTCTAAGCATGTGACTTTTAAAGATCCTACATTTTCACACATCATTATACAAGGTGAAATATCAGTGACGTCTAGTTTTATATATGCGGCCTTGGCAAGAAAGTTGATGCGTCAAGGTTGTGGGGCATACCTTGCTCACATAGTTGATACACTATTGAAGAGTCCTTGTATCAAGGACATACATGTTGTATGTGATTTTCCAGAAGTATTTCCAGAAAACCTTCTAGGATTGCCCCCGAAAAAAGAGGTTGAATTTCCAATCTAGCTTATTCCTAGATCTACTCTTATTTCAATCACCTCTTATAGAATGGCTCCAACAGGGTTAAGAGAACTGAAAGCTCAATTGCAAGAACTACTTGAGAAAGGTTTTATTCGACCTAGTGTTTCTCCTTGGGGAGCCCCTGTTTTATTCGTAAAGAAGAAAGATGGAACTCTTAGGCTTTGTATTGACTATAGACAATTGAACAGAATAACAATCAAGAATAGATATCCACTACCAAGAATTGATGATTTGTTTGACCAACTTAAAGGTGCTAAAGTATTCTCAAAAATTGATTTAAGGTCTGGATATCACCAACTGCGCGTTAGAGAGAAAGATATTCCTAAAACTACTTTTAGAACTCGATAAGGTCATTATGAATTTTTGGTGATGCCATTCGGATTGACAAATGCTCCTGCGGTATTTCATGGATCTAATGAATCGGGTATTCAAGCCTTATCTTGATCAGTTTGTGGTTGTCTTTATAGATGATATTTTAATATTTTCCAGAAGTAGTGAAGACCATGATAAACACCTCCGGATTATTTTGAAAATTTTGAAGGAGAAAGAATTTTATGCTAAACTTTCCAAGTGTGAATTTTGGCTTTATGAAGTAGATTTTCTGGGACATGTCGTATCAACTGAAGGTGTGAAGGTGGATCCTAGTAAAATAAAAGCAGTTGTTGAATGGAGACCTCCCAAAAGTCCAACTGAGGTAAGGAGTTTCTTGGGCTTAGAAGGATACTACAGAAGATTTGTGAAAGGCTTTTCCATTATCGCCTTTCCTTTGACTAAGCTCTTGCAGAAGGAAGTAAAGTTTATTTGGGATGAAAAATGTCAAGAGAGCTTTGAAACTCTCAAATCCTTGTTGACTCAAGCGCTTATGATTACTCTACCAATTGAAGGGAAAGAGTATGTAGTATACAGTGATACTTCTCACAATGTTCTCGGATGCATTTTGATGCAAGAAGGGAAGGTAATTTCTTATGCCTCTCAGAAATTAAAACAACATGAATTAAATTATCCTACTCGTGATCTTGAACTTGCTGCTATAGTGTTTGCTTTAAAAATATGGCGACATTATTTATGTGGAGAGAAATGTCAGATCTTCACTGATCACAAGAGCTTAAAGTACTTGGGTACTCAAAAGGAGCTAAACCTTTGACAACGTAGATGGCTTGAACTTATCAAGGATTATGACTGCACGATTGATTATCATCCAGGTAAAGCCAATGTGGTTGCACATGCCTTAAGTCGGAAATCCTTCGCAAGCATTTCTTTGAGTCCTTTACCCTTGCTTCTTGAGTTAAGAGCCATGAATGTTTGTTTTACACTTGATTCAAATGGTTCAGCTATTGCTAATTTACAAGTAAAGCCAATATTACTTGAATAGGTGAAAGAAGCACAAGTGTTAGATGAGAAACTTGTAAAATTGACTAGAGAAGTTCAAAGTGGGAAAAAACTTGATTTTACATTTAAGGAGGATGGTGGCTTATTTTATCAAAACAGGTTATATGTCCCTAATGATGACAAATTGAGGAGAGAAATATTGAATGAAGCACATACTTCAGCATGTGCAATGCATCCTGGAGGTACAAAGATGTACCGGACTATCAACGAAAATTATTGGTGGAATGGTATGAAGAGAGACATTGCGAAGTTTGTCTCAAAATGTTTGGTTTGTCAACAAGTAAAGGCAGAACATCAAGTCCCAGTGGGTTTACTACAACCCTTGTCGATGCCGCAATGGAAATGGGAGATAATAACTATGGACTTTGTTTTTGGACTTCCTCGCACTTAGAGAAATCATGATGCAATATGGGTGATTGTGGACAGGCTAACCAAGAGTGCTCACTTCTTAGCAATCAGGATGGATTACTCACTTGAGTGTTTAGCCGAGTTGTATATTAGTGAGATTGTATAAGACTACATGGGATCCTTGTGTCTATTGTATCAGACCGGGACCCAAGGTTTACATCTAGATTTTGGGGTAGCTTGCAGGAAGCTTTGGTTACTAAGTTGATGTTTAGCACTTCGTTCCATCCTCAAACAGACGGCCAGTCAGAAAGAGTGATACAAATTTTGGAGGTTATGCTTCGAACTTGCATTATGGAGTTTGAGGGTAGTTGGGACAAACACTTAGCTTTGATAGAATTTTCTTACAATAACAGTTACCAATCGAATATTGGAATTCCTCCCTATGAATCCTTGTACGGAATAAAATGCCGGACCCCTCTTTGTTGGAGTGAAGTTGGTGAAAGAAAGCGTGTTGGTCCTGAAATTGTGAAACAAACAGAGGACAAGGTAAAAATTATCAAAGATCGTCTAAAAGTTTCTTCGGATAGACAAAAGTCATACGCTGATCTTAAAAGGCGTGACATTGAATATCAAGTTGGAGATAAAGTATTCTTAAAGGTGTCTCCATGGAAAAAGATTATGATATTTGGCCAAAAAGGAAAACTTAGTCCCCGATTTATCGGTCCTTATGAGATACTTGAAAGGGTTGGACCAGTTGCATATAAATTGGCTTTGCCACCTGAGTTAGACAAGATCCACAATGTCTTCCATATTTCTATGCTTAGAAGATATCGTTCTAATCCATCTCATGTTCTTCTAGTTGAATCTATTGAGGTTAATCCTGACTTGACGTATAAGGAAGAACCTATCCTAATTCAAGCTCGAGAAGTAAAGCAACTTAGGAACAAGAGAATCCCTTTAGTAAAGGTACTTTGGAGGAACCACTCTGGAAAAGAAGCTACCTAGGAAAGAGAAGGAGACATGAGAACCCAGTATCCGCGCTTGTTTCGGGACTAGTTTAAGGTAAATTTAGAGACAAAGTTTCTTTAAGGAGAAGAGAGTTGTAATACCCCTAAATGCTTAAACAAATAGTCGCATGTCGTTACATCATCTTGTAATTACTAGAATATGTTTTATTCTCATTTTTGGAACTTGAAATGTTGTGATTTGCAAACTTGCTTACCATAAATTGTTATCGTAAATTAAGGTATTGTATGGGGGTATTTGCATAATTATCTAATTAAACTTGCTTATACATTGGAAGTGTGGGTATAAAGCACATAAATATAGTTATATATGTATGCTTTTTGGGCAGCCATCTATTTGTTTGGGCAACCTCTTTTGGTGACATCTGACCATGTGACAAGGATAACTTTTGTAGCTTTATATCTTTACACCTCCTTTGATTGAATTCGTTTTCCCTCAAGTCTAAGAACATTATAACATTAGCTAAACAGTTGTTCTTCAAAATCAAGAGAAAAACTAAGTCCTTTTTGGCTGGAATCCGAAACACACACTTCTTTTTGGTAAGTGATGAATCTGCTTCTGAGCTGGGTAGTGTTTGGTATTTTATACATATCTCATTCACAAGAACTTAGTGTATAGTGAATAAATGAGTTTTGGAAAGCTAATTTGTAGACCTACAACGCTCGTGTTTATGTAAAATTCTAATCTCACTGTTATGGATACGAAATAAGGGACGCAACATATGACAAGTTTTGTCCAGATTCTAGAATTAGAAATCATGTACGTTCAACTGTTAGTGTTTTGATTATATCTTTTTGTACAAAGTGTATTTTGCGGTGATTCTTGATTATTTGCAAGATTAATAGATTTACGTACATCTTTTAAGAAGGATATAAATTTCATTTTGGCCGTGTCCTATTTCAAATCTAAGTTGTGATATGTAGTGCATTTATTGGGCAGAATATCTGTTTTGGGAGTATAGTCGTATTTGTACAGGCTAGGCCTTACTTGTGATGATAACCCTGTGTTACGCCATCATTATTGAGCTACTAGAAAGTAAATAAGTTACTGAATTCATTTTTAAGGTTGTATATCCTCGTGTACGAGTTGAAGATTTTGATACGCTGTTTGGTGTACGATTTGAACTCGTGAAGTCGTGTTGGACTGTTTTTGTGCTAAACAACTTAGGTTTGTGTATAAACTTATACTTGTACTCTTTTTACCTACTGGTATATCTGAAAGTTTACTTTCGTACCTTGGCTACCTCTTATCACATTGCATTGTCGTGTTGGTATCCTTTAAGACATTAAAGACGCTTGTGTAACTCGCCCACTTGTACGGACTGTTTGATAACTTGGCACTCTTGTTGGGACCTTGTCTTTCTTGTGGCTGTGACTTTGTCACTCTTGGAATGCCTCTTGATTCGGATCATTTACCATCTTGACTCTGAATTTTTATTTCGTCTTAAGAATGGAAGTTGTCCATTTTAAGTACGAACTAGAAATCCCTTTTTAATATGGTTCTTGGTTCTCTTGATTATTGGGTTTTGACCCTTCTTGATACATGCTTGTGCTTGGTGTGAAAACATGATGTATATATTAGGTGAGCCTTGTTGTTGAATCTCTTGGAAAATTGTGCTATGAGCGTTCTTGACATTTGGATCTTTAAATATCGAACTTGATACTCTTTATATATTGTTTACTTGATTTATTTATTATGTTCAATTATGCTGCCCTTTACTTGAGAATGATAACTTGGCGAATTTGAGGGCTCCGAACCTATAGTTTTTACACCACTAACCTATATGCTTAGTGATAGTTGTTTCTATCGTAGGGATTGTTCAAGAGGATGCTTGAAGTTGGCATTGAAGATGGAGATTTTGAAAGTTTTAAGGAAGATCACATTTGCATATAGGCATATATATTTTGTATAAACCTTGGGACTTGTACATGATCTATGTTTTGTATATTTATATGAGAATTTTAGGGCTGATTTAGTCATGTCACCATGGATTTTAATATAAGTATCGCTATACGTTTTTATCTTTTTGGGGTGTGTAAACCCAAATCTTGTAACATACTAAATTTACTATTTGTTTTGAATGTTTGTGTGAAGCATGAGCAGGCTGATTTCGGTACTCGGAAGCTTGTAATATTCTTGTTACTTCATCCTTGAGTGTGAGGATAATATATATACATGAAAAGCTCGTCGATTATTTGCTTAAATTACTTTTCGGAGGTCATTATGAATCTAATCCCTCTACTAGATTATAATCAGTATGCCCTCGTTACTCGCTTTTGAATGTCGCAAGTATAAGTTAGGTCTCTTTAAAAAGGGTCGCTACAATATCAAGCTCTAAAAAGTCAACAAGTGTAACTTTATGGGATAAGGAGATGGGACATCTTCTATATACCCTCTTAGCCACAACAGAATCACCAACAGGAGAAGAGACAGAAAGAGGATCTAGCAACACTTCAGGAGGAACATCAAATCTCATAGCCACATATGGCGTCACAAAAGACAAAGTAGCATTGGGATCAAGTAAAGCATAAACATCTAATTTGAAGACTTTCAACACACCGGTAACCACATCGGGAGAACCCTCTTGTTCACCTCAGGTCTGAAGAGCATAGGACTTGTTTTGCTTGGGAGCACTAGTACCCGAACCACTTGTACCATATGAAGGATAGGGTTAAGCCCTACGATGACTATCTCCCTCATTCTTAGCAACTGAAGGATAATGCCTTAACTTGTGATTCGTCTTAACACAACCAAAGCAAGCATTGGAACCCACTAGACATTCTCCCGCATGCTTTTCTTCTATACGTACAATAATCTGGCAAAAAAGACCCATTACCACCTCCTTGAGGTTTAGGGTTAGACACCCTTTCCTTGTTAGACCTTGGAGGAACATTAGAAGAACCTTTTCTGGAAAACCTTTGTCGAAACCTTGAACGACCACGTCCACCAGACCTAGAGTATGAAAAGTTACCATCATCCGTTCTTGCCCTTTTTGCTTCCCTAGACCTCTCCTTAAGCATTTTCTCTTCAATCTGTTGGGCATGAGTCATAAGACGAGCAATATCTATGTCATGGACTAGCATAGCCATATGGCACTCTTTCACTACCAAATCAGACATACCCGATATGGACTTGCTCATCCTTGCTCTAGAGTCGGCAACTATAGAATGAGCATACTTAGACAATTGAGTGAATCCCAAGACATATTACTTCACACTCATATTTCCTTGCCGAAGATTAATGAACTAAAGCACTTTGGCCTCTCTCATCTAAAGAAGGAGAACCTTTCCCACTCTATGGGACCTTCTTCTATCGGCCTCGCTTCTTTCCATTGGTTGAACCACATCTGAGCAACCCTTTTAAGTTGATAAGCGGTCGATACCGCCTTCTCTACCAGAGTCACTCCCATGATAGGAAGTACCTTATAGACCTCATCAATAAAATTTTGGGGATCTTCCTCTACCTTGGAGCCATTAAATTCCGGATGGTTCATCCTAGTAAAGTTTGTCACTCTTAATGCCACCGTACCCACATTTGGGTTCACGGGGTTCACAACTTCCCTATTGTCTTGGGTCGTCACGGCTTGAGCCAATACTCGAAAAGTAGTAATAAACTCCGCATTAGTCACTTGGTCGGACAAAGGGTCAACCAGAGCTTGAGGAAGAGCTCCTTGATCAATATTTTCTCTTTCAATCCTTCTAGAAGAAGCCCTTCTAGTAGTCATATCATGTAGACCACCGGGTAAAGATTAGGAGAAAGACCTTATAGAGTTAAACTTTATCGCACGACTTAGAGAAATGAAGAAGTGAAGTTTCCTAAGCATCTTGTACCCTTTCATTCATAAATGTGGCGCCCTTCACACTTATGAACAAGACTCTACTAGACGTGATTTTGAGACAGCCTAGAACCATTCTAAACTTTGTGCTCTGATACCAAGTTTGTCGTGACCCAGGGGTATCCCCTAGATGTAACATGGTGTACAAGACCCCGAGAGGCCTCATACAAGCCACTTAACTTTCATAACATAAGATATTAGAAATATTCGAGATTTTTAAAACATTTCAACACAATCAAAGTCTTTACGAAAATGTAGCGGAAGTCTAATACACTTTGTCTCAAACAATCTAAAACAATAGAATCCTTAGGACACAGTCCATACAATAATGTTCCAAACATAAAGGGAAAGAACATAAGAGAAATGGTGGTCAAATCCTCGAATGCTATGAGGGCTCACCAATCTTCAAGCATGCCTTTTACAAGGATCCTTAATACGGGGACGAGAGTCGAGAACGTCAGACCCTACATTTGGATTATAAATGTAAGCAAGAGTATGTGTTAGTACAAACATGTACTAAATATGATAGCTTACATAAACATAGGCTTAAGTCAACATAAGACATAAAGCATAATCAATGCATTAAGTAGATCATCATAACATAAAAGTAATACTTCACAAACTAACCTCAAAACATACTTAGCCAAGACATGGGTAATCTTTCACAAGTCTTACTCATCATAGTAGGCAACCTTAGCAATCATCCAAGCTCATCACCTATCATTCTCATCTTCAGCTTATCTTTTATAGACATGGGTAGTCCCCTCATTGCCTTCCTATAAAGGCTAATGGGTAGTCACTTCTTGCCTTACATATATAATTATAGGTACTCTCCTCCATGTCCATCTCATGGGATCATAGGTATTCGCCTTCATGCCCAACATCACATGACATGGGTATTCGCCTCTACGTCATTTTACATATGACACGGGTATTCGCCTCCATATCTTTCATCATAGGTATCATGGGTATTTGCATCCATGTCCGACATTAGGTAATAAGGGTAGTCGCATCTTACTCTCCTCTAAAGAATATGGGGAATCACCACATATCCTTCTCATCTAGAGGTCATGGGTGATCACATCTTGCCTCATTACTTTTCGTCTTTAGTCTAGATTCATTTTAGGTGAGAAATCATTTCAACATAGAGTCATTCAATGTGAGAAAGCCTTTCACATTCATAACATAGGCAATTCATGTGGGAACTATCTTTTCCACAACAATTACATCAATGATCAATAATTCATGACATAAGTTTTACTCTCCTTGCAGTACATCTCATAAACAGCATACATGCCTTACTCTCAAAGAAATTAACATCATAATAATCATATATGCTTCAATCTCAAGAAATTCTAATCATAATTCATCAATCCTACAAGGATACATTCAAACCCACAATTCTCATTTCATAGCTTCAAACTCAAATATATCAATTTCAATCTAGAAACATGGGTTAAGAATAGACACATGTAGATTCATCCTAAAAACATGTAATTTTATCAATTCAACCATAAACAATCATAACCCAATCATTTGGATCAACATTCATCAATACCCACAACATTAGAAGAAAACCCTAACTCAATTTGGGAAATTCATCTTTTCAATTGGGGAATCTTAAGGGGATCCATGGATTAAAGGATTCCATGTATGAAAATCCATCATACCTTAATCACAAATTCCTAAAGATTGGAGACTTGACCTTGATCCTAGCTCCAACTCTTTCTTCTTCTTCAAGTTTTAGTGAGAGAAATATTTTGAGAGAACTTTGGATTTCTTTTGGTGAGTTTGAGAGAATGACTTGAATGAGTGAATTTAGGGGATAAAAATACTTACATAGGTTTCCTAGACTTGGGTAAAATGACACCACTTTGATTTAATTAAAACTGGAAAAAACCCATGTGCCCCTAAAATAACTTCCAGCTCACGATCCACGGACCCCTGATCGATGGATCGTGCTCTGACCTATGGTCCGTCCTAGTGGTCTATCAGTAATGTCAAAGATTTTTTTGAGATTTTGGGTCTGGACCATGGACCCCTAACCACGAACCATAGTCTAACCAACGGTCCATAGGTCTGGTCGCGGTTCCAGCCCATGCTCACTGTTTGGGTGGCCAATCCACAGATCCTACCTACAGTTTGTGGTCTAGCTCACGGACCATGGTTGGCCACCATGGTTGGCACCTGCAACTTTTGAAAAATGGATACTTAGCCCTAGCTCGAATCCGGGGTGTTACAACTTATGCTTTCTAACTCACAAGATTTATGTTTTAGCTTGATCATTGCATGCTCATGAAAACGTTCCTTTTTAAGCATGATTTAATGTTTTATGCGTGGCTGTCTTACTTGATACATAATTTTTACTAACGCATACTCTTGCCTACATTTTCCCAAATGTAGGGTTTGACAGTCAGGGTTCCCAGTTTCGTGGGTAGAGGTTGATTTGAGAGATTTCGAGCTTTGGTGAGTCCTTATGCTTCAAGGATCAGATTTTCTTTGTTTTCAGTTCTTCCTCATTTTCAGTTTTGGACATGATGTATGGGCTAGGCCCAAATTCATTCTTATGTACTATATGGCTATTGAGAGGATGTTCAATTTTTTGCTTTGTTTATAAAACTTTGATACATTGAAACTGTCTTTTAATTCTCTTTGTCTATTTCTTATGTTATGAATGCTAAGTGGCTTGTATGGGGACTCTCGGGGTCCTATACGCCATGTTACGCCTAGGGACTACCTTGGGTCATGAAAGGAAGCATAACAAGTATGAAGCCAATTCATATCAAGAATAACATCAAAATCTAACATATCAAGCTCTACAAGATCAACATGAGTGACTCTATGAGAAATGGAAATAAGACAATTTCTATGAACTCTCTTAGCCATAATAGAATCACTAACGGGAGTAGAGACATGAAATGAATTAGAAAGAATTCTGGGACCAACATCCAACCTCATGGCCACATAATGAGTAACAAATGACAACGTAGCACTCGGATCAAGCATTGCATAAACATTAAGGCGAAAGAATTTCAATATGCCGGTCACAACATCCAGAGAATCCTCATGATCCTATCGAATCTGTTGAGCATAGAATCAATTTTTCTTCATAGCACCTAAACCAAAATCACTAGACTGAGCTTACCTACCATCCCTTCCCTTAGTAGCAAGTAATGAGCAATTTCTCATCTTGTGACCATTCTTTCCACAATTAAAGCAACCATCCATACCGGCCAGACATTTGTTATCAAATAGAAGATCCATTACAACCACCTCATTGAGGTTTAGGGTTAGAAACCCTATCCTTGTTGAACTTTGAGGTTGGATCATTAAAAGAAGCTTGACCGAAAAATCTTTGCTGGAATTGAGGAAGCCCATGTCAACTTACCTAGAATAAGAAAAGTCATCATCGCCGATCCTTGTCCTTTTCGACTCTCTTTCCCTTTTCTTGAGATTTTTCTCTTAAATTTGTTTGATATGTATTATCAAACGAGAGATATCCATCTCTTTAATCAACTTGTTGGTACAACACTCTTTGACAACTGATTAACATTTCTAGGACACTTCTTCTAATTCTAAACATCAATGATCGTTAGTCAGTATAATAACCCAACTTAATGAGTTGGGGTTGAATCCCACAAGGAGTGGTACGTGTTTAAGATTCAACAGTAAAGTGTGAACATACTCAAGTCAATCATAAGAATAGCTATTTATGCATAAAAACATAATGTAAAACAGGGGATGACACGAATGTCAAATAAGGGGTTTTTGGTTTTAACTATCAGCTACAACAACAACAAATAATATGAAGATGACAATAATGAGACGGGTTCTTGGGATGTGATTCGATGATAAGCTAAGGTAGACAAATGGGTAATTGCAATTGTTAGAAAATAGTTGTAAATCAGTGAATAAGCTAAACTATAAAGGGGGTAAACTTTCTCTTGAACAATTTACCCCGAATCAGGTTGATTTCTCTCGAACATTGACAAGCATACAAATAAGAATAGCCTACGCTTTAGTCCATTCACTCTCTCAGGCTAAATGTGTGGAAAAGGGTTTAGGATTCACTCTCTCGAGTTAAACCCATGACAACCCAATACCCACAAACTATCAATTCAGTAATCCTGGTTTTAAAACTTCTCTCTCGAGCAAACCAAAAACACAAAGGTAGAAATGTATTTGCAACTACAATTCTTTAAATTGAACCATAATTACTGATTGAAATCACTTCTAAACAGCATTTAAACTAACAATTAGCAATACCCACAAGCTAAATCATCTCATAATCGCATAATCACACCCCAAGAATTGGGGTTTTAGCTAAACATCATAAAAAGATAGAAATTGTTACCAAATTGTGTTTCCATCAACTGGGTATGATTATTTCATCTTTACAAAGGTCCAAATTTGAAAAATCTCAAAGACCCACATCCAATTTCTCAAAAGTGAAAAGATTCAATTCTTCAAAGCTAAGAAAAACTTGTCTCAAAACTTAGAGTACAAATTATTCAAAATATGATACTAAAAATGGTAAAAAGATTTTTCCTCAAAGATAGATATTAAACTTAATGTTTGAAAATGTATGTATAGTCGCCAAAAATATGCTGCGAAGGACCATTCGACGCAGTAAGTCGGGCTCGCCAATCAACTTTGGTGATCCACCCTTTGGCCCATTTCATCACCTTCTTGCCTTGGCCTTCAGCATCATCCAGGTCTGTAACTTTAGGCAATCTAACACTGCATCGCGGAACTACTCGGCGATCCTCCAACTGCTCCTTTCTCTCGCCAACTTGATTTTCTTATTCAGGGCTTGGCACACTGGAACTTTAGGCGAGGTAACTGGCCACTCGGCTACTCGCCAAATGGACATGGTGATCACCAGGCTCTCATTTCTTCCTTCTTTCAGCTCGCTTCGTTCCTTTTTGCAAGTTTGTGTCCTTACTTTGTTCCTCAATCCAAATACCTGGAAATCAAGGATTTTACATCAGTTATTGGTTTACATCAGTTATTGGCACAAAATAAGCATTTGAGGACACTAAATCTATCCAAATAAAGCCGTAAATAAGTCCAAATCTCGGATTCATCAACACCCCCAACTTAAACTTTTGCTTGTCTTCAAGTAAAACTCAAGTTCAACAGATAAAAAAGGATGCCTCAAACAGTGCTACACAAGACTCAATCATGAATGCACACAATAAGACTCAATTTACTTATGCAAGGATCAATTGTGCACTCAAAGATTCAAGTTGTGACTCGCTATTATCAAAGATTCTCAAGTTCACAATACTTGCTTCAAATGCAAGTTCAAGCTCCACAAAGGTACTCAAATGCCCTTACACAAAGATTATTCCATATTCACACACAATGGTTTAACAATTTATAGCTCTGAAACCACAACAACTCTCACACTCACAAAGATGAACACATGCATGACTTCACCCATAAGCTTGCCCTTATTTTCCAATCAACCTTCATTTCAGCTCACTCAAGATCAAAAAAGGTCTTTTCAAGGCTTGTAACGGGGCTGAGTGTAAAGGTATGGTCATTAGGTTCAGTGGTTGTTATCCTCATGAAATGTGGTATGAACAACACTTTGTTCCCTTTTCTTTAACATTTTCAATCATGCTCAAAAGTCACCCCATTACTCACTATCCATGGAACTTTGGACATCCTATTTCTTTTTGCAACTTTATTTCAAAACTTTCTCATTCTTTTTCTTTTTCCTTCTTCTTTTATTCTCTCCTTCTTCTTCTTTTTTTGTATGGAGGGGTTCCATCTTTTTCAAAACCATGGGTAGAGGGGAATTTCTTCACACTTCTTGATTTACCTTCTCTTTTCACCACACCCCCAACTTAGGCTATTGGCCAACTTAGGCTTTTGGCCTAAGTTGGTTATTCCAACAAACCATGTCTCATGAGGATTAAGGGTGAAGGGATAAAGAAAAGTCACAATTTCATCAAGTTTCTTCCAAGAAAAGGGTAAGGCTCAAAGGGTGTTCAAGCAAATATCACAAACTCACAAGGTAGGCCACAAAGAGGTATAATGTCAAGTTGTTTCCCTTTTTAAAATTGTTGCCTAAGTTCATTTCAAGAGTTCACATCACTTGGTAAATCGGACCAACGGGGCAAATTCTAGGTGTCATCACACATGGTTCACGGTAAGCTCATCACACAAGGCATTGACACTAATATCAAACAAGCCTCCACACTTTCGCTAGTGTGCACTGTTCATCGCAAGAAACTCAATTTGATAATCGGCTAGTCACAACAAGATGAAAATAGTTCACATATTGCCTATGCAACTTCATTTGTCCTCATCGTAGCCGCACATTCATGGTTGTTCGATTGAGAGCACTATGCATGTCATCGGTATTGATCACAACCGACACTCAAATTTGCACAAGAACAGCCACAATTAAATTCACAAGAGGTGGCAAAATTTTTTGGAAGGATCCAAAAATCATTTATATTCAAAATAAGGAGCCACAAGCTCAAGCATCCACAAAAACAGTGTCAAAACACAATATATAGTATTAAATACAATATATACAGAAAATGTCATCAACAGAGAAGGTAGGTATGGAAAACCTCACCCCACCACAAACAAAAAGTAATTTGTCCTCAAATGCAATAAAAACAAAATATCCAAATATTAAATAAAAATGATAGAGAGTGAGGTAAAGAGAAGTCATGTCGATGCAGTCGCTCCATCTGTCGGGGCATCAATGCTCGGTGTAGTAGTAGCAGCACTTGATCCACTAGGGTCTGCCATGAATGTCTCTGTCAGCGATGTCTGAATCACCGACTGTACAATCATCTCCTCTAGATCTGGCATGTCTCCATATATGCTCTCCTCCCTCACATCAATCTGCTCCTCGTCGGTCTCTGCCTCCGACTCATCAGCTGCTATGTCATCCATCTGTACATCTCTGGTGGTAGTCGAAGGAATCTCAGATGTAGCAGGAGCATCCTCTGTCTCAACTGCCTCAAATAAGGTGGTGAAGTCTGCAGACTTGAGATAGTCCACATCCTTCCTCAGATCTGCCACCTCGGCTCTCAAAGTCGTCACCTCTGGAGTCGCCCCCTGTCTACTCTCATAGTGAGAGTGTTAATCAATGCTCATAGGGGTGCTAGTGCAGCTAGGATGGCGGCCTCTATCATCTAGTACAACAGCCTCCAATCTAGTAGCCCTCACATCCGTAGAATGTGCTAAATTTCCCATATACAGGAGCGTGGCCTAAGTGATCTTGGTGTACTGGGGTATAGTAGAAATACCAGGAGACTAACAGGTAGTGGAAGTACCTGAAGACCTGGAGGCTGGAGTAAGCAAAGATGCCTCTGCAGGTATAGTTTCAACATCCACCTCCAGGGATGTATCCACCGGAGTTGCTCTCCTCATATCCACCTCATCTTGTGTGTACTCGACCTCTATACACCGGATATCAGTAGAAGAGGTAGGAGTGACCTCAAAATCTCTTATCTCATCACGAGTGACCCCGCATGCCGGCATAGCTCCGTAATCAAAATTGGGAAGGGAAGGGATGCTGACGCTGCTTGGCCCTCATTATCTCCTGAGTGATGATAAGTCCTATGTCAATGCTCTTCTTAGACATAATCGACCCGAGGCAGGCCACCTTAGGGTGGCGGAGAATGGACTCATTCTGGGATGGCATAATGGAGTTGTTGATGATTCCAAACCAATATCGCGTAACTACACTCAAGTCCTTCTTCTCGATCGGGACTCCTTCCTCAATCCACCTCAGAGTGGTGCCAGAGATGAGGGGAGCTAGCCAACTCTTGAGCTCATCCAATAATGTTGTAGTGGTAGCCAGATTGGGGTAGTCAAAGTCTGACCCTCTGTCAAATACTTCATTGATGTGATTACGGCTACAGTGCACTACTGTCCCCTGTACCATGATCGACCCCACTGGTCTGAAGGTACTGTCCTTCTTCTTACCCTTAGGAACCAGGTCACCATATGCCGAGTAAAACTCACAAACCCATGTAGGAATATAAGGGTCACGGGGTCTAATAAAATTCTCAAAGAGATGATACTGGAGTGACTCCGTCACCCTGGAGTATTTGCCATCTAGGCCATCCGTAAAACTAGCTTCTCCTCCAGAATAATCCGCAACCCTGTTAAGTAGCCTGGGAGGAGGGACCTGTACTGGTAGCATTGGGGCCACAGGTGGTGCCGGAGCTGACACTGTGTCTGCTGGAGAACGTGTTGTTGGTGCTCTCGAGGAGTCATGATGACACCTAGCATGAAGCCCTGCTCACCCGGAATGTAAAGGCTGGTCATCATCCGGCTCGGATAGTGCAGCCTGGGAGTCAATGGAGTCTCTCTGCCTACCGGATTTGTGCTCCGGAACCTTAGATGTTGGCCTCTTGCCATTGCCCTTGCCTCCCTTTGGAGGCTCTGTTCTTTCCTTTTTTGGAGGATTGGCTCCTCCTTCATTTATAACTACGCCATGTGCTCGTTTATGGGGTGGCATGTCAAGGTTTGGTCTAGCCATATCTGCAAAACACATCAAAAAGAGTTAGGAACGGTTCAAGAAAGTTCGCACAAAAACTATTGTAGAGAGACTCACCGAACCGATCGGCGAGTCGCCGAATCACTTTAGTAAGCTAGATCGGGCTCACGGAAAGGATTGGCTCAAAATTTCCCAGAAAAATTTGAATGTCGGCGATGTGAAGGCCCTTTTGTTGAATCGCCGACAGCATTCGGTGAGCAAGGACTGGCCCGCCAAAGTTATAGTGTATTTTAAGGGTTAGGAGAGGAGAAAGGGCGATCAAAAAGGATTTTCGGTGAGTCGCCGAGTGCACTTGACAAACTCAGGCTTCTCGCCAAAAGTTACAGTACCCAAACTCAATTTTAGCATGAAATTAAAGGCGATTTAGGGGGATTGGGCGAATCGCCGAGTGATTCAGCGAGATCGACCCAACTCGCCAAACTGCCCAATGCCTACTTTCAACCCCATCTTCCAAATTCAACCCTGCCACCCCCGAAAAAAAATCAAAGCATGTACACCTTCAATTAAACTAAGACCCATTACACCCATGCCTCCAGGATACTCAGACTTCTCCCGGTTCGGCCAAATTTGGCCATTTGACGACTTTTGCCCTTAAGAATGATGTCAAACGCTCCATCATTGGGCAAAATACGTCATTTAGCACAAATCTAGTTATTAAACTTCACCCGACTAGACCCAACAACAAATTAGCAAAACCCAACAATTAGTTCTCACCCATTCGGTGACATTAGTCTTGCTCGCCGACCCACTCAGCTACACGCCGAGTGGGCACTTACCTCACCGAGTTTTACACGACCTCCAGTTAATGTGGGGGTCCAAACGCTGGACAAAGTTGAGATCGCTGACTTGTTTGGTGACACGCCAATTTGCTCCTGGGCTCGCCAAGTTTTCCAGACTCAACTCTTAGAATTTCTTGAGTCCAACGACGGCCCAAGTCGGGCTCACCGACCTCTTCGGCGAGTTGCCGACTGGACCTTTAGCTTGCCAACCTGCACTTTTCAAACACATTCTACACTTCAACCTGCAAAATCAATACACAATTATTTCTAAAACAAAACGAAAGCAGTAAAACTTGGGTTGCCTCCCAAGAAGCGCCTTAGTTAATGTCGTGGCACGATGCAATTCCCCACTCAATCTTGATTTGAGGGGTAAAGACGAGTCAAAGCATGACCCATTTGGGTCTCCAGCAGTTGAATAGACATGCAATGGGAAGCATGCAACTGATTCAGCAGTGAGAGATTTTTTTTATCTCATTCAACACTTTGTCGTGATCTTCGACTTTGTGGAGAATGATTGAGAGAATCTCTTCCACTTGTCCACCCTCATTCTCCTTGGGATTTATACGCTCGTGAGGGGAAATGTACTGATCTTTATTTTTGTACGATACTTTCTAATTCCATAATCTATTTGGCCACAAGATCCAGTTGAGTCAATAATGTGGCCAAAATCTGGTCTCTCTCAGTCTCTTTGGTGGTCTTGGCCATATGATCAAGGAGTTGGGCTTCTATTGCATAGGGAAATCTTGTGAGACCACCCAGTGAAATTTGGTCAGCCACTCCTCTATTTTCCGGACCGAGACCTCTATAGAAGCAGTCCAGTAGCATGTTATCTGAGATTACATGAGTTGGGCTATGCAGCAATAGTGACTTAAATCTCAGCCACACCCCATGGATTGACTCACCCTCCATTTGCCTGAAACTTAGGATGTTATCCCTAAGAATCATCATCCTCAAAGGAGAGTGGTCCATTTGGTCATCGTTGCTACAAGACATGCTCCTTTATTCTATTCTAAACAATCATCAAACAAACCAAAACTAAAAGTAAGTAGATTCAACTATGACTAAAAAGAAAAAAATTCAACTTAACCAAAGAATCTTAACCAACAACACTCCCCGGCAGCGGCGTCATTTTGATTAACGTTTCAAGGACACTTCTTCCAATTCTAAGCGTCAACGATCGTTAGTCAGTATAATAACCCAACTTAATGAGTTAGGGTCAAATACCACAGGGAGTGGTACGTGTTTAAGATTCAAGAGTAAAGTGCGACCATGCTCAAGTCAATCATAGGAATAGACATTTACGTATAAAAACATAATGTAAAAAAGGGGATGACACGAATGTCAAATAAGGGGGTTTCGGTTTTAACTATCAGCTACAACAATAGCAAATAATACAAATATGACAATAATGAGATGGGTTCTTGGGATGTGATTTGATTATAGGCTAAGGTAAACAAATGGGTAATTGCAATTGTTAGAAAATAGTTGTAAATAAGTGAATAAGCTAGACTATAGAAGGGGTAAACTTTCTCTTAAACAATTTACCTCGAATCAAGTCGATTTCTCCCGAACATCGACATACATGCAAATAAGAACAGCCAACGCTTTAATCCATTCACTCTCTCAAGCTAAATGTGTGGAAAAGGGTTTAGGATTAACCCTCTCGAGCTGAACCCATGACAACCCAATACCCACATACCATCAATTCAGTAATCTTAGTTTTAAAACCTCTCTCTCGAGCAAACCAAAAACACGAAGATAGAAATGCATTTGCAACGATAATTCTTTAAATTGAACCATAATTACTGATTGAAATCACTTCTAAACAGAATTTAAACTAACAATTAGCAATACCCACAAGTTAAATCACCCCATAATCACATAATGACACCCCAAGAATTGGGATTTTAGCTAGACATCATAAAAAGATAGAAATCATTACCAAATTATGTTTCCATCAACTAGGTACGATTAATTTCGTCTTTATAAAGGTCCAAATTGAAGAATCTCAAACACCCACTTCCAATTTCTTAAAAGTGAAAAGATTCAATTTTTCAAAGTTAAGAAACACTTGTCTCAAAACTTAGAGTTCAAACTATTCAAAAGATGACACTAAAATTGATAAAAACATTTTCCTCAAAGATAGATATTAAACTTAATGTTTAAAAATGTATTTATAGTCGCCAAAAATATGCTATGAAGGACCATTCGGCGCAGTAAGTTGGGCTCGCCAATCAACTCGGCGATCCGCCCTTTGGCCCATTTCATCGCCTTCCTACCTTGGCCTTCAGCATTCTCAAGGTCTGTAACTTTAGGCGATCTAACACTGCATCGCGAAACCACTCGGTGATCTGCCAACTGCTCCTTTCTCTCACCAACTTGATTTTCTCCTTCAGGGCTTAGCACACTGGTACTTTGGCCGAGGTAACTGGCCACTCAGCGACTCGCCAAATGGACTTGGCGATCACCAAGCTCTTTTTTCTTCCTTCTTTCCGCTCGCTTCGTTTCTTTGTGCAAGTTTGTGTCCTTACTTTGTTCCTCAATCCAAACACCTAGAAATCAAGGATTTTACATTAGTTATTGGCACAAAATAAGTATTTGAGGACACTAAATCTATCCAAATAAAGCCGTAAATTAGTCCAAATCTCGGACTCATCAACAACTAAGTTGGAAACATCAGACACAAACTTACTCATTTTTTTCTTAGAATTAGAAACCATAGTTGGAGCATACTTAGCCAATTAAGTAAACTTCAAGGCATACTCCTTCACACTCATATTCCCTTTTTGGAGGTGAATGAAATCAAGCACCTTTGCTTCTCTCATCTCAAGGGGAAAGAAACAATCAAGAATTTTTTTTGTATTTCTCGCAATCAAGAGGACCAACATCAACCGCCCTCTTTTCCTTCCATTGGTTGAACCAAACTTGAGCAACACCATTAAGTTGGTAAAAGGTCAATTCTGACTTACCGTCGACAGTCCCATAATTCCAGTATCTTATATACGTCATCAATGAACTCTTGAGGATACTCATCCACCTTAGAACCATGGAACTCTGGAAGGTTTATTCAAGTGAAGTCTCTTATTTTTTTCATCAACGTACCCACATTTGGGTTCATGAGATAAATGGCCTATCTATTAGCTAGGGTTGTCATAGCTTGAGCCAACACTTGAAAGTGGCTCAAAATTTGGCTTGAGTCGCTTGCTTGGACAAAGGATCAATCGAAACTTGAGGAACCTCGGGCTCCACATTCTCACCTGCGTTCCTTCTCATGTAATCTCTTTGAGGGGCCATAGGCTGAAAAGCATCGCAAGAGATTTAGGAGAAGGATCTTTATAGAGATAGACTCTATGGCACAACTTTTGAGTAATGAAAGAAGTGAAGTTTCCAAAACACATTTAAGCCTACTATTCATAAATGTGGCGCGCTTCACACTCTTACCAAGACTCTACTCAACGGAGCTTGTAAACATCCTAGGACCTTTCTATAACCTTGTGCTCTAAATACCAAGTTGGTGACAACCCAAAGTATATACTAGATGTTACATTACATATAAGACCCCGAGAGTCCCTACAAAATCCACTTGACATGCATACACACAACATAATAGACATAAATAGGAAAATCTCATATCAATATAAAAGTTGACATATAAGCGGAACTCTAATGGCCAAAGTTTTGACAAGCCATTATGTTACATCAAAATTAGTGGTTTGGACGTAACTTATACACCATGTACAATTTCTAAAAGCTTAAAGCATAAGAGAAAAAATAAATGTGGCATGGTCCTCGGAACATGAGGACTCACCAATACTTTGAACATCAAGTGATCAAGAACTAGCCACAAGCGGGAGGAGGAAGATCATTGGACCCTACATTAGTGAAACAATGCAGGCACAAGTATGTATTAGTACATAGAATGTACTAAGTATTAGGGATATGAATAAAATTTAAAACATGATCATCAAAGGACATAGATGAAACAAGATATGAGAGACCAAGCTAAAACATAATAAAAACCTTCAAAGAAAACTCATAAATCATGAAACATGATCAATGCATCATAAAATCATCATGACAGTTTCATAAAATTCATTAGAGAAAAGATAGATCATTTTGTGAGATATTTACCGTTACCCAACATAGACCATGTAAGCTATAACATGGAATCCGGTGTCTTGCTCCCACACCGAAAAGATATTTCCTACTTGCCAAAGTAAGGAACATGAACTTCTAGCTTAGGTGGATCCACTAGCTATGTATTTCTAAGAAAAAACCTAACGAACACGTAGTTAGGGAGAAGGAGATTTCTACTAGAGACCCAGCCTCTACTAATTGGAGATCCTCAATCTCAATATCCTCTCGGTGTTAGGTACTCCTGATGGAATAGTCATAAACATATGCATATCATCATACATGGAAAAGCATATTTAAGTTACTAATCAAAGTTTAAAGAATCATAGAGCAGCTTTTTAAAATCATGTGTGAGAAAACCTTTCACCAATCATGATTTCTTAATGTGAGAAAACCTTTCAAAATTTCATTTATGATTATCTTAAAGCAACCTAGATCATAAGACATTCCTTTTCATAAATCATGCATATCTCTTATGAAAATATCATTCAAGATTCATAGCTTCCTCATAAATCCATGCCTTAAAGAGTTAATAGTCAAAATCTGGAGTAATGCATGGGCAATTGGAAAGCTCGTAATTGAGTCAAAATAAGATCAAATTAAAACAATTGAATCAATACAATTAGAACCTGTGAAGAATTGAATGCAAACCTAATCAACTTGGTGAAATTGAACTTAGAGAATTGAGAAATATTTGGGGTAATGGAACCCATTGATGAAACCCTACATACCTTGAGTATAAAAGTCCCAAAGAAATAGAGGAACATGATACTTGAAGCTTGGAACCATAACTCTCTTTCTAGAGCTTGAGAGAGAATTGGATGAGATGAGTGTGGATGGGATTCGGGGATTTGGGTGAATGAGAGGGTTAAGGTAGATTTACCAGTTGAATGGTAGTTATAGGACTTAGAAATAGGGTTAATATGACATATTATAGGTATTTAATGCATAGGAAAAGACTCATAACTTTCACATAACTTCTACGGTTTGGACCTACGGTCCGTACTGGTCAACCGTAGAACCAACATCAGAAACCCAAAATTCACCTTACTTTCCACGAGATCTTCATAAGGTTTGTCTGAATTCATACGGTCCGTAGACCCTATACCTAGAACCTAAATTCAAGTCTAAAATTTTACTAAGTCTAGAACACCTCTACGGAACCCATCTACAACTCGTCAACTTTCCTACAACTCGTCCTGTTCATTCGTAGGTCAAACTTCAGAAACTTGAATTTCCCAAATCTCAATCTCATTCCTATGAGTTCCACCTACGACCCGTAGAAATTCCAATGTACCATAGACTGGTCTCGTAGGACACAACCAGTAGCCACAATGAGACAATTTCTTTCCAACTTTGGCTTTCCAAATTCTGAGGTGTTGCATAATTGATTCCTCTAAAGAGCATTCATGAAATTAACTTCCTTTTTTATTAACTTTCGAACTTGATGATCCAAAATTTTAATTGAAACCTCTTCATATGAAAGACTTTCCTTAACTCCCAAACATTCCAATGGCACTACAGATATCGGATCTTTAACACACATTTTCAGCAAAGAGACATAATATATTGGATGTACCACTGATAATTCAGTATGTAACTCAAATTCGAAAGGCATTCTTGTCAATACACATCAAAATGTGATAAGGGCACACATAACAGGGACTAAGCTTCTCTTTCTTTCAAACCCTCATCACCCTTCATGAGTGAGATTTTCAAGTAGACCCAATCATCAACATCAAATTTGAGCTCTATTCTCCTAACATTGGAATAAGACTTTTGTCGACTTTGAGTCATTTTCAACCTTTAACGAATAAGTAAAATCTTTTCCATTGCCTCATGCACCAACTCGGGCCTTATCAAAGCGACCTCACCAACTTTAAACCAACCAATAGGATACCTACACCTCCTACCATAAAGAGCCTCAAATGGTGCCATCCCAATACTATAATGTTAGTTATTATTATAGGAAAACTCAATCAATGGCAAATGATCACCTCAATTACCCTTGAAATCAATCACGCAATCCCTCAACATAGCTTCCAAAGTTTGAATAGTACGCTCGGCTTGCCCATCGGTCTAAGGATTAAAAGTCAGTACTAAGACCCTTTTGGAATGATCTCCAAAACTGAGATGTGAATGAAGTACCACGATCAGAGATAATAGGGAGGGCACTCCATGCAACCTCACCATTTCCTAAATATAAATCTTGGCATACTCTTCGGTTGAAAATGAAGTCGTTACGGGAAGGAAATAAGCCGACTTCATCAATCAGTCTGCAATAACCCAAATTGAGTAAAACTGACGATGAGTATGAGGTAAACCCATAATGAAGTTGATATTTAGATCTTTCCATTTCCAAGTAGAGAATGCTAATGTCTTGAGCCAAATCACCGGGTTTTTGATGCGCAACTTTTATCATTGACAATTAGGACATTTAGCAAAAATTCCTCAATATCATTCCTCATCTCACTCCACCAATAGACCTCCCACAAATTGTGGTACATTTTGGTGGCTCTCGAGTGAATAGAATATCAAGAACTGTGAGGTTCCATCGAATTCTCATTCCTCAACTCATCAATATTTAGAACACATAACCGACCTTGGTATCGAAGAATACCATATCCCATTAGGAGAACGCCTCAATGGATTTTTCAAAAATCTACTTCTTCAAATCGACTATAACCGGATCATTTTTCTTAAACTTCACGTCCAATACAAGAGATAATTCCGAAAAATTCTGAACAATCACACCACCCTCATTAGAATCAACCAAGTGAAAACCTAATCGAGCCAATCTATGAACATAATGAACTAGCTCTTTTTTACCATCCTCAACATGACCAACACTACCCATTGATAGTCGATTAAGAGCATTTTCCACCACGTTCGCATTACCCGGATGACAAAGGACATTCATGGTGTAATCTTTCAATAACTCAAGCCACCTTCTTTCGCAAAGATTCAAGTCCTTTTGGGTAAACACATACTTCAAGCTCTTGTGGTTGGTAAACACATCTACATGAACACCATATAGGTAATACCTCCAAATCATTAGAGAAAAAACTACTGCCACTAACTCCAAATCATGAATCAGATAATTCTTCTCATGTAACTTCAATTTCCTTGAAGCATAAGCAAGGACTTTCCTATGTTGCATCAAAACACAGTCAAGACCAATCCAAGAAGCATCACAATACACCACAAAACCATCTGATCCTTCTGGTAATATCAATATTAGGGTTGAAGTGAGTCTATCCTTTAGATCTTGGAAACTCTTCTCACAAGCTTCCAACCATAGGAATTTTTCCTTCTTTTAAGTCAATGTCGTCAAAGGCAAAGCAATAGAGGAAAATCATTTCACAAACCCTCTATAATAACCATCTAAACCCAAGAAACTCTAAATATCTGAAGTGGATAAAGGTTTAGGCCAATTTTTAACTATCTCGGTCTTCTTAGGATCAACTTGTATACCTTCGCCGGAGATAATGTGGACAAGGAAGGGGGATCTCAAGCAAAATTCACATTTGCTAAACTTATATATGATTCCCGATCCTTGAGAATTTGCAATACAATCCTTAAATTCTCAACATGCTCATCTTCACTTCGAGAGTAAATCAAAATATCATCGATAAACACAATCACGAACATGTCAAGATATTGCTTGAAGACCCTGATCATTAAGTCCATGAATGTCGTCGGGGCATTAGTCGAACCAAAAGACATTACCAAAAATTCATAATGACCATACCTAGTTTGAATATATATCTTCGAAATGTGACAAAAGTCATCTTCGGAATGTCACTCTTATTTACCCTCAATTAGTAATAACCCAACCAAATGCCAATCTTAGAGAAAAAAAATCGTACCTTGGATTTGATCAGACAAAATCATCAAATCCTTGGAATAGGATATTTATTCTTTATGGTAACCTTATTCAATTGATAATAGTCAATGCACATTCGGAGGGAACCATTCTTTTTTCACACAAATAATATCAGTCTGGTAAAACCTTTATCCAAAAAATCCTTCAATTGGTCCTTTAATTCTTTAAGTTATGTTGGGGCCATATGGTAAGGAAGAATAGATATAGGTTGTGTATATGGGAGAAAGTCAATATTGAAGTCTATTCCCCTTTTAGGAGGAATACTAGGAAGATCATCGAAAAACACTTTTAGAAATGCATTTACAATTAGGACTGACTCAAGAGTAGGCGTTTCAAAGCCCTTATCCCTCATATAAACAAGATGGTGAATGCAACCCTTAAGAAATAATTTTCCTAGCCTATAGGCACGATATGAATTTCCCCCTTTCCATTCTAAGATAGGTTTGTTTGAAACATGGAATATGATAAATCGGATCCTACAATATATGGAAGCATAGCAAGAGTGAAGACAATCGATCCATACCAAGAATAACACCAAAGTCTAACATATTAAGCTATACTAAATTAACATGAGTAACTTTGTGAGAAATGCAAAAAAGGTAATTTTTTATCGACTCCTTAAACAACAATGGAATCACAAACCGGCGTAGAGACTAAAAAGGTTATAAAAAAATATCGGGACCGACATCAAATCTCATAGCCACGTAAGGAGTCACAAAAGACAATGTAGTACCTGGATCAAGCATTTCATATACATCAATGTGAAAGACTTTAAACACACCGGAAACATCCAGAGAACCCTCTTGATCATGTCGAGTCTGAACAGCATAGAACCTATTCTGACAAAGAGCACCCGAACCAGAACTACTAGGCTGAGCTTGCCTACAATTCTTTTTCTTAGTAGCTTGCAACGGATTATCTCTCATGTTATGATAACCTTTCCGCACCCATAGAAAACATCTATATCGTCTAAGCATTTTCCCGAGTGACTCTTTCCACAATTTTGGAAAGCGGGAATAGAAGATACATTTCCACCACTTCCTTGAGGCTTAGGGTTAAATACCTTATCTTTGTTGAAATTGGGAGCTAGATAATTTGAAGAACCTTAACCGGAAAACCTTTGCCGAAATTAAGGACGACCATGTCCACCAGACCTAGAATGAGAAAAGTCACCATCACCGATCCTTGCCCTCTTTGACTCCCTAGACTTCTCTTTTAGCTTCTCCTCTTCAATTTATTGGGCATGTATCATCAAATGAGAGATATTCATCTCTTTGCTCAACATGGTAGTACAACACTCCTTAACCACCATTTCAAACACATCCGGTAGTACAACACTTCTTAACCACCATTTCAAACACATCCGACACAAACTTATGTATCATTGCCCTAGAGTCGTCAATCATAGTCTGAGACTACTTAGACAATTTAGTAACCTTCAAAGCATACTCTTTTACACTCATATTTCCTTGATGAAGATTAATGTACTCAAGCACATTTTCCACTCACATCTCTAGAGAAAATAAACGATCAAGAAAAGCTCCTTTAAATTTCTCCAAATCAAGAACCTGCATCAATAACTCTCTCTTTCTTCCATTGGTTGAACCAAACTTGAGCAACACCCTTGAGTTGGTAAGCAGCCCACAATTTCTACTATATTATAAATCTCATCAACAAACTCTTGAGGATCATCATCAACTTTCGACCCATGAAACTTCGGGGGATTCATCCTAGTGAAGTATATCACCTTTATCGCTACCATCTTCACATTTGTTTTCACAGGAGCATAGCATCCCTATTAGCTTGGGTCGTCATAGTGTAACACCACAGATTAAAAAAAGGTCAACATAGTAAATTTTAAAAAATTATAGGGGTCATCGACGGAGGCCAACCACGGCCCATGAAGTCAACCACAGACCGTAGTTCTGGTCCGTGGATGGGCCCAAAGACTACCTAGAAATCTTGGAACCACGGCTGGACCAACGGACCGCCAGTAGGTTCATGGTCCGTGGTTGAGGGTTCGTGGTCCAGACCCCAAAATCCATGTTTCAGAATTCAGTTATGGTTGTGCATGATGGTCTGTCCACAGTGCGTCAGTCGTGGCCCGTGAGTGGTAGTTCGGCAGTTAATTTTAGGGGCAGTTGGGTATTTTCCTAATTAGTCTAGCCTAATACTATATCATTTTGCCTATGCCTAGGACCCCAATAAAAAAACATTAGCCCCAAATTCCCCTCAATAGAAATCATTCTCTCAAATTTCTAAAAGAAGAACAAGTCTCCTCTCCAAAATATTTCTCACTCTAGAACTTGAAGAAGAAGAAGAAGAAGAAGAAGAAGGAGGGTTGAAGCTAGGGTTCAAGGTCAAGTCTCCATTCTCCAATTTTTTATGGGCTTTGATAGAAAGGTATGATAGTTTTTCATCCATGGAATCCTTGCATCCATGAAGCCCCTAAATTCTCCAACTGAAAAGTAGAAATTCCCCAATTTGAGTTAGGGTTTTCTTCTAAGTTGTGGGTCTTTATGAATGTTGATTCAATTGATTGAATTATGATTTATTATGCATGAATTGTGAGGATTACATGATTTTATGATGAATTCTCATGTACCAATGCTTAACCCATGTTTCTAGGATGAAATTGATGTAAATGGGTTTTACCCTATGAAAGGAGAATTTATGGATTTATGTGCATTCTTATAGGATAAATAATATGTGATAGGTATTTATTTGAGATTGAAGCAATTTTTGTGATTATGATATGAATTGCTTTGAGAGTGAAGCATATGTTATGAATTATTGATTATTGATGTAATTGTTGTGGAAGGGATCTTTCCCACATGATTTTCTTATGTATAAATGTGAAAGGCTTTCTCACATTGAATGATTTAAGGTTGAAAGGATTTCTCACCTAAAATGAATCTAAGCTTAGGAAATGTGAAAGTGATGAGGCTAGAGGCGATTACCCATGACCTCTAATGAGAAGAATATGAGGCGATTACCCATATTCCTTAGAGTCGGACTAGAGGTGAATACCCATGATCCTAAGTAAAAGACAAGAAGCAAGTACCCATGTCATATGATAGAAAGACAAGACGTGAATACCCATGTCACATGATGAAAGGACAAGAGGAGACTACCCATGATCTTAAAGTATGTTGGACAAGAGGCGACTACCCATGATCCTAAAGTATGTTGGACAAGAGGCGACTACCCATGATCCCAAAGTAAGAAGGGCTAGAGGTGATTACCCATGTTCCTTTATAGTAAGGTAAGAGGCGATTCCCCATGTCTTTAAAAGATAAGCTAGTATATGTTATGATAGATGATGAGCTTGGATTGTTGCTTGAGTTCACCTTCCATGATGTGTAAGACTAGTGGCGGATTACCCATGTCTTGACTATGTATGAATTGTGGTTACTTCAAGAAGTACTCCTTATATGTGAAATGATCTATTATGTGCATTGATTATGCTTTATGACTTATGTTGTATAATGTTTATGTTATGTTTACGCAACTTATCATATTTAGTACATTTTTGTACTAACGCATACTCTTGCATACATTTCTTATCCAAATGTAGGGTCCGGCGTTCCGAACTCTCTTTCATGTGGCTAGGATCTATACTAGAAGAAGAGTTGAAGATCGGTGAGTCCTCATTCATCCGAGGATTTGGCCACTACTTTCCTTATGTTCGTTTCATTTGAGTTTTGGACAATGTTGTATGGGATGTGTCCCAAGATCCTATTGTATTAGATGGTTTTTGAGACAAGTGTACTAGACTCTCGCTTTGCAATTAAAAACTTTGGTTATGTTGAAATGTTTTAAATCTTATTGATTTCTATTATCTTGACTATGCAAGCTAAGTGGCTTATACGAGGACTCTCGGGGTCTTGTATTCCATGTTACATCTAGGGGTACCCCTGGATCGTGACAATAGCTTGAGTCAACACTTGAAAAGTGGCTCCAAAGTATTGACAGAAGGCATATCATGAATAGTATCGGACAAGAATTAGGAGAAAACCCTATATAGAGATAAACTCTATCGCACGACTTTAGAGTAGTGAAAGAACTGAATTTTCCTAAATGTTTTGTAGCCTCCAATTCATAAATATGGCATGCTTCACACTCATGAACAATACTCTACTCAATGCGGCTTGTCAGAAATCCTAGAATCTTATTAAAACTTGATGCTCTAAATACCAAGTTTGTCACGACCCAAAGTACCCCTTAGTTGTTAGAAGAAGAATAAAACCCTGAGAGGCCCTAAACAAGCCACTTGACATAAGCATAACGTAAAAAAAATACAACACGAGAGAGAGCAGGCAACATAAGTCTTATATCATGAAAGAAATCTGAACATAAGTGCGGAAATCCAAACTTAGTCTGACATAGCCTTTATAAACATCATAAGAGTGGTTGGTACATAACTCATACACCACATACAAGTCTGAAACAAAAGACAATAAGAGAAATAAAGCAAAAATGGTATTGTCCTCGAAGCATGAGGACTCACCAATCCACGGTACGAACAAAGTAATCCAAGCTAACCACGAGTTGGAGGAGGAGTGCTGGATCCTATATTATGAGACAATATAGGCACAAGTATGTATTATTATGATGAATGTACTTAGTATGGGGAAATTCATAAAACATAGGCATGATAACATGATGAACTTAAACATGATATGCAAGACAAAGTAAAATGAAGTAAAAGCTTTTAGAGAGAAATCATAAATCATATACGAGGTCAATGCATACTTAAAACTATTTGAGAGACTTTCATAAAACCTTTGAAGAAAACATTATTCATTTGTGGAATATTTACCATTAACCGTGAGCTATAACATAGAATATGCGATGACCCTCACACCGAAAAGAATAATCTACTTGCCAAGGTAAAATTATGTCACATTCATTCTTTGCTAAAGTGAATCCACTAGCTTAGGTCAATTGAGACAATCATACGTGGGCACATAGTTATGGACAAGAGAATTGCTACTAAAGATCAAACCTCTACTAGCAATATGGTCTTCATTCCAAGTACTCTTGGTGCTAAGTAATCTCAACGAAAAATACATAATCATATTCATATCAAAATACTTGGGAAGGCAACAATTAAGATTACCAATCCTATTATAAGTCATTATAGAGTAGCTCATTTCAAATCAAGATTTCGTAAAACTTTTATAGTAAACACTTACCTTTCTAAGAATCTAAATCATGGTTTTATTCAATTATGAGAAAACCTTTCACAAACCATTGACACTTTATAAGCATTCTTTAGTCATAAATTATTATTTTCATAAAACTTGCATAAATCCTTAATCAAATTCATGATCATAGTTCATAATTTCATAAGCATTGTTCATAATTCAAGTTCAGGCATAGGCATGGGTCCCTATGAAATCAATTGAAATTCATGTAATTAAATTAAATCATGCATAATAAGATTGAATGTAAACAATTGAATCATAATAAATAGGACCTATGGAAAATTTCATGAAACCCTAATAGAATTGGATTAAATCGAATTAGGAGATTGAGATTCTTTTAGGACCAGTGAATTAAAGGGGTCCATTGGTGAATTCACACATACTTTGATAATTAAAGCCCTAAGAATCCAAGGAGAATGAGACCTTGAAGCTTGAAACCCTTGCTCTTCACCTTGGAGCTCTTGAGAGAATTTGAAGAAGAAAACTTGAGGGATTTGGGAGATTTTTAGTGAAAGAGGGAAATTAGGCTTAGTGGTGAGGGTAAAAATGAGCATAGGGGTAGTTATAAGGCTATAACGATGTAGTTTAGGGGCTAGATGGGTAGTAAAAGACCAAAATACCCTTGTTTAAAACTATCGAGTGACTTCTACAGTTCTGAACTACGACCTGTAGGTCTTCCTACGGACCGTCCTGGTCAACTGTAGAATCACTTATTAGGACTTAAAAATCCTAGACAATTTCAATGAATCATTACTACGGGTTGACACCTCTTCTATGGCTCGTAAACATCACCCATAGAAGCCAAGTGGCTAAAACCCTCCAAGTCCAAACACCTTTTCACGGAACCCATCCTACGGTCTGTAACAGATCCCACGACCCGTAGGTCCAAGGTTCCCAAAATTCATCAAGTCTGTATCTACTCTACGGCGCTTCCTATGGCCCATAGAAAAACTTACGGCTCGTCATGTTAATCCATAGACCATCATCAAAGACTTGACATTTTCCAATTTTTCGAAACCCTTCCTATGGCTGCCTTCTACGGCCTATAGAACCTTCTACGAACCGTAGATCCTGCATCAGTCAACCCAAAATTTGAAACTCCTTTCCAAACTCAACTTCCATTTTCTGAGGTATTACACAACTACTCCCTCCGTTCCTATTTATATGTCACCATTGTAGGTTTTACTCCCCTTAAGAAACTAGGTAAGCTTACCATTGTATCCTTATTTAGTGTTCTCTTGAAGTCAAGTTTTCTATAAATGAACATGCATTGATTTACTTTAATTAACTAATTAGACCAATGAACATGATTAATTACTTAATTTTTCTATGTTCGACAAATGTATATTTTCAAGGCTAAGAACTTTCAAAGGGTAAAATAGGAAGAATAATGTCATTTATGCATTGATTTTGTGAATGACAAATATTACGGACCATCTATTTTTAGTAAGGATGACATATAAAATAGAACAACGACATATAAATAGGAACGAATGGGGTATTCAGAACCATTTGTTTTTAGTAAGGACGACATATAAATAGGAACGAATGTAGTAGTTTCTTCCTCTATCCCAACTATATTTACTAACTCTGATCTTTGTCATTGTGTGGAATATATATAAGTAACATTAGCTAACTCTGATACTTTTTATTTTCTTCTAGACAGATCAACTCCCAAACTGGGACGTCTTAACCACTAGGCCACTAAAGTCATCGCTTGTGCCCCAATATTTTTTTTGGGGGGGAGGGGGATTTTAAGAAAAAAAAAGTACTTATACATATTATAGAAAAAAATTACTTTTAAATTATAAAAAAATGTATAAGAAGTAAAATAGAAATGTTGTTAGTCTTCCCAATTTAGGAAAGTGAACGAAACATTTTTGGGGAATAATTTCCTTATGTGGGAAATTGTGCTTTCTTGGTTATTTCTAAGAATTTGACCTTATATTATTATTTACCTTATATTCATCTTTTTTATTTTTTTTATTCTCAATATTGAACTCCTACAAAATCTTTTGATTTACTGTTGCTTACAAGTTGCAAAAGAATAAAATTTGTTTTTGAGTATCTTCTTCAAAATCTCAAGAAGTGCGACAAGCAATCATTATATTGAAGGAACGCAACACTATTTCGTTATTGTTATATCAACTTATCAAATTCGTGTCAGGTTTTATTATTCCAACTTTATTTTATAATTTTTTCTGGTTAACTTATTATTGTTGATGTTCTTAATTCATAAGTATACCATCTTGTTTTGAACAGTTTGAAGCATATGAAAATATTTTGATTTCTAGATGATGATAATTTTAAAAAATATTGTCTTAACATTGAACTTTCTTTAACACATAATAGTTATTTTGATATTAATGATTTAGATTTATTTTTTGAATTAAAAGTGTTAAGAGAAATAATACAAGTGGAAGATAATGATCTAATGGAAATACTTGAAATCAAATAAAAAGACTTGATTCTTTTCCTAATGCATATATTGCTTATAGAATAGTGTTTAACAATTTCTATAACAGTTGCTTCAATTGAAAGAAGTTTTTTGGAACTACAATTGATAAAATCTTATCTAAGATCAACAATGTCTCAAGAGAGAATGAATGAATTAGCTATATTATCAATTGAAAAGGAAATACTAAAACAAATCTATTATAAAACAGTAATTAATGACTTTGCATTTAAAAAAGTTAGAAAAGTAAATTTTAAATAAAAGTATATATGATGCTTTTTCTTTTTAAAAAAAATATTAAAGCTCATTTTTAGGATTTCACTTTAGGCCTCCAATCTTATTAAGTCGACCCTGCTCCCAAAGAGTGCCAAAGAATGCAACAACTTGTTGAAAAGATAAATAAATAAATAAGGTTGTCGAAGGGGATGATACAAATGGGGTCATTTTCTGTTTGTTATCTTATTTCCTTTCCTCAAATGGCTCATTTTCCTTTGGGTACAGTTTTTAGTTATTTAATAAATGGGCTATGCCCTATTTTCATTTTTTATTTTATTTTTTAAAAGATAAAAATGGGGCCATTTCCATAAAAGAAAATTAAGTTAAAATTTGAAAAAGAAAAATCTGATGAAAGTAAAAAGGACAAATTTTAAGTGTTTACATACAAATTTTTAAAGAAAGTGAAAAAAAATGTAGGAAAAAGGATAATAATTCATGTTAATTCTTAATTATTAGCGATGGTTAACGAGTGTGCCACTTGGCCTGTTATGTACTAGTAATATTTTTTGTTGTTTCAAGAAAAGAAAAAAAGAAAAAAAAAAGAGAGCAAGAATGAGAAGCAAAGAGAAATGGAAAATGACAAATTAGTCAGTGTTTGTAACGCTTTTGCTTAGAAAATGTCAAAATAATTGTTTGTTCTACAATTGGAATGGACCCTCCCTAACTTTTGCTTTTACAAAGAGAATCCCCTCTAATAGTGAAAACTACAAAAACATCTCTATAAATAGTTAGTTCCTCGTCCGTTCACTTTTTTGTTTGTCATTTGTTTCTAAAATATATTTTCATTTATATTTGTCATTTTTATCATATAAAAAAAAAGATAATTATTTTTTCTATGTTTTATCCTCAATATTAAATACTTATTCTTCAAATTATTTTTAAAAAATTAATATTAAATATTATTTAATAGAAATAGTATGGTAAAATATGTATATCAATAATTGTTTTCTTAATAAGTCTGTCAAGTCAAAAAGTGACAAGTAAAATGAACGTATATAGAAAGAAAAAAAGAAAGAAAATTTGCATGGGTAACGTAAGTTGAATTGTTGTTTTGTCCCATAAATAAAAAACTATGATATATCACACCCCATTTCTTGTTCTTCTTCTCCACTAACTTCCACCCACTCTTCTCTCTCTCTCTCTCTCTCAAATAAAAATGGGATTTTTGAAGACTAAAGGAGAGATTTACAAAGCTGTTGAAGATGTTGATGTTGGTCCCAATAGTAATCAATTTTATCTCACAGCCAATGTCAAAGGTTTATCTTATTTACTAATTATATTGCTTTCTTTTCATTTTTCTCTTTCACATCACTTCAAACAATCCATATTAAAAATGTTAACTCACTCATATATACAAAAGGAGAAAATATTTTTAAAACTTTTCTACATATACACTTTTATTTCTTAAAGATTGTCCTGGTTTTTGCTTCATCTTATTATGGGGTGTTAAATTAATGAATGAATAGATTAGGTTGGATTTAGATGGAGTGAATAAACGGATGAGTTATTAATTTACCTAAATGTTATTTGAATTGAGATGAGTTATTAGGCTAAATAATTGGTTAAAAGTTAATCTATCAACTTTTACTAAGTTTAAATTTCTTTATTTGATTTCTTAATTAAAATAAATTCTTTAGTATGACTATGGGAGATTGATGAGTTCTTGAATTATTAAATAGATCGGATAGGACGAATATAATCTTCTTATGATTTAATTTTCCTACCTTAAATCATCTTTATTTTACAAAGTTGATCATCAGATGAATTTCTTCATTAAAAAATTATAATTATTAAATAATTTTTATATAATTAATTAATTTTTTATATATATTTTAATCCCCTTAATGAAAATTCAAAAATAAAATAAAAAAATGATTGATGCAAGTAAAGATAGGATGGGGTAAACCTGGAGGTGAAAGGTGTATAGTGTATACGTTTCAGCATTTAATGAAAAGGCAACGGCCATAAAATATGGTTGATTGATCATAATTGTTGGAGAAGGTTGTTTAACTTAATTAAATTTTGTTTTCCTTTTTATTTATGTAATTTATTTATTTTATAAGTTACACATCATTTAATAGCTAGTTAAGATTTATGTTATCATGAATAAAATTAATACAACATTTAATTTGCAATTTGAAAATTAGTTAAATTTTGTTTTGATTCAGGGATCTATCAGAAATAGTTTCCTTTCCTCACCTCTGAGATAGTAATAAAATTTGTGTTCTTGTTTAGACATTCTACACGAATATGTTATTTTTGTGGATTATATTACAATTTTAGTATATTTATATGCAGCCCCTAGGATGGCCGGGTTTCTTGTTAAAGTGTTTGCATGGTTGTTGGAAACGCCCATCTTTGGATCCATTATGCTCTATTTTCTCAAGAGAAATAACTTAATTCACAAGGTACATTAATTTTATCTCATAATATATTAAGCTATATTAATATAT
>JAJOOH010003508.1:0-48910 GCA_029582605.1 Solanum gracilifrons | reverse complement strand
CCCCCCCCCCCCCCCCCCCCCCCCCCCCCCCCCCCCCCCCCCCCCCCCCCCCCCCCCCCCCCCCCCCCCCCCATTGAAAGACTCCGTTGAAGTTGGAAATTGAGGTAGTAGCGGCTCTAATATGCTTTACTAGGGGCAAATAACATTTTACCTGTGATCATCGTAGTTGATTTTCTTGATTGGCAGATAAAATTGCTCCTTGAGCTGTTGAGAAGGCATATCAAAGCTATAGGGCGGACTATCGCTGACATAGTGGGCATTCCTCGCGGTATTTGCACTTACAAAATTCATCTTAATAGTGATTGTAAGCCAAGTGTTGAACATCAGCGGAGATTGATCCCACCGATTCAAGAAGTGGTGAAAAAGGAGATAGTAAAGTGGTCGGTTGCAGGTGTGATATACCCTATTGCGGATAGAAGATAGGTATGTCCGGTACAATTTGTACCAAAAAAAATAGGCATCACGGTAGTCCCAAATGAAAAATGGGAGCTTGTATCTATGAGACTTTTGACCGGGTTGAGAGTATGCATGGATTATCAGAAGCTAAATTCGTGGACTGAAAAGGATCACTTTCCCATGCCCTCTATAGATCAAATGCTCGATCGACTCTCCGAGAGAGGTTGGTATTGCTTTTTGGATGGGTATTCCGGTTATAACCAAATCTTCATTGCTCCAGAAGACTAAAAGCAAACAACCTTTACGTGCCCATATGATATTTTTGCCTTCAAACGGATGTCATTTGGTTTATGTAATGGTCCGGCTACAGTTCAACATTACATGTTATCTATTTTTGCTAACATAGTGGAGGATTCAATGGAAGTATTTATGGATGAGTTCTCGGTTATGGGTGACACTTTTGAAGCATGTTTAGAGAACTTAGAAAATTTTTTCCAAAGATGTGTGAAGACAAATTTAGTACTAAATTGGGAAAAATGTCATTTCATGGTTAAGGAAGGTATAGTGATTGGTCATAAAGTGTCGCAAAAAGGGCTGGAGGTTGAAAAAGCAAAGATTGAAGTGATTGAAAAGTTACCTCCACCAATTTCGTTGAAGGTTGTTCGTAGTTTTTTGGGACATGCCGGCCTTTACCGGAGGTTCATCAAAGACATCTCAAAGATTGCACATCCTCTATGCAAACTCTTGAGGTGAAATTCCACTTTGATGATGCTTGCATAGTAGCTTTCAAGTGCTTGAAAGAAAAATTGGTTTCCACCACGATCATTATTAGTCCGGATTGGTCAGAATCTTTCGAAGTAATGTGTGATCCAAGAGGCACGACATTAGGTGTTGTATTAAGGAAAAATCAAAACAAATTTTCTCACCCCATTTACTACGCAAGCAAAATTGAAAATAGTGCTCAACGTAACTACACAGTTACTGAACAAGAGTTACTTGCGGTAATTTATGCGTTTGAGATGTTCTGGGCATACTGGCTAGGTACTAATGTGATTGTTCACACTCATCATGTTGCATTGCGTTACATGATGGCAAAGAAATATGCCAAGCCAAGATTTATAAGGTGGGTGCTTCGATTACAAGAATTCGACTTTGAGGTCAAAGATAGAAGAGGTTGTGAAAATAAGGTTGCTGACCACTTATCAAGATTGGAAGGCAAAGAGAATGACGAGCTAGAGATCGACATAAATGATGTTTTTCCCGATGAGCAGGTATTCAAGGTAACTCTCAAACAACCTCCTTGGTATGTTGATTTTGCCAATTATGTAGTGTGTAGATTAATGTGAGACGAACTAAAATTCTACAAACAAAAGAGGTTCTTGTTCGATCTTAAAAAGTTCTTTTGGGATGAACCATATTTATTAGGAGAGTGTGTTGACCATATAATTAGAAGATGTGTTCCGGATGAAGAAGCCATTGAAATTGTCCATGCTTGTCATGTTTCACCGGTTACAGGTCATCATGGTGGTGTATGTACAACTGCTAAAGTTCTACAAAGTGGGTACTACTGTCCGTCTCTCTACAAAGATGCTCATGAGTTTGTTAAGAAGTGCACTCAATGTCAGAAACAAGGTGGAGTGTCCAAAAGACACGAGTTGCCTCTTACGCCCATTTTAGAAGTTCAGTTATTTGAAGTTTGAGGAATAGATTTTATGGACCCATTTGTGAGTTCGTTTGGTAATAAGTATATCTTGGTGGCTGTAGATTATGTTTCCAAATGGGTGGAGGCTGTTGCACTTCCAAACAATGAGGGAAAAATCGTTGTTCAATTCCTGAAATGCTACATCTTTCCGAGATTTGGTACTCCTCGGGCTATTATTAGTGATGGGGAATCCCACTTTTTCAACAAGTGGTTCTTAGCAGTTTTGAATGAATATGGAGTGAAACAGAAAGAAGCAACTCAGTATCATCCCCAAACGAGTGGCGAGGTCGAAGTGTCAAACCGGGAGATCAAAAGCATATTGGCCAAGACAGTGAATATTAATAGAACTGGTTGGTCTCGAAAGCTCGATGATGCACTACAGGCATATCGTACCGCATATAAAACACCAATCACGATGTCTTTGTATCAGCTAGTTTTTTGGTAAATCTTGCCATCTACCAGTTGAATTGGAATAAAAAGCATTGTGGGCATTGAAAGCTTCAAATGTGGACAAAGACCTCAAAAGATAGAGTAGAGCAGTTAAATGAGTTGGGCGAATTCAGATTCAAAGCTTATGAAAGTTCAGCCATTTACAAGGAAAAGATGAAGAAATGGCATGATGCTAAAATCCATAAGAGGGAGTTTAGAGTGGGAGACTAGGTGTTACTATACAACTCTCAGCTTAGACTCTTTCCAGGAAAGCTCAAGTCTAAATGGTCGGGACTGTTTAGAGTGACACAAGTGTTCACAAATGGTGCCATCGAGGTTGAAGGTCAAGAAGGACCTAAATTTAAGGTGAATGGGGAACGCTTGAAGTTATACTTTGGCGAGTGCCAAGAGATATCTCTGATTGAGGTGGTGTAACTGGAAGATGCTTAAGAGCATTTCCACGTTGTTCCATGACGTTAAATGAGTTCTTCTTTTGGGGTAACTCAAGTAGTAGTGTTTTAAACTAATGTGTGTTGATTTTGCAGGTGCAGGATTTTGTGCGAGAGGAAGCTGCTATTGGCGAATTGCCGAACCCATTCGGCGAGCACGATATAGACTACCTTATGGACTTCAAAAATGAGGCCGAGATTATTCAACATTCGCTGGGAGACCTTCATCACTTGGTGAATCGCCGATGTGATTAGGCCACCCAATTTTTCTCGCCCTTTTACTTCATCAGTGACAGTGTAACTCAATGATAGATCGGGGAAGTTCTAAGTCCATTATGCGTGTTGCCGACGTGTTCGCGACCTCCTTCATACCCAAAAATTTTTCCCTTTCTGTGAGTGTCATCCACTAGAACAAAAGGAGATATTATGCTCATTGGGCGCACCGCCGAAGCATTCGGTGACTATTTCATTCTCTCACCGACTGGGCGTTTAGTGAAGATTCCTCCTCACTTTGCTCTGCATGTTTACATACTAGAATTTTATCTTTATTTGCTAGTTTGTATTCTTGTTTTATTAGCGAGAGTGTCCATTCTCTACTCACATTGGGGACAATGTTGAATGCTTTAGGTAGGGGTGGTCAGTGAATTCCGCGGTGTTCTTGGACCCTTTTTGACCTATTTTTGCCACCTCTTGTATATTTAATTGTGGTTGTTCTTGTGCAAATTCGATTAACGATCTTGTTCAATACCGATGACTTGAATAGTTCTCTCAATCGAGCCAACATGAATGTGCGGCTACTATGAAGCCAAATGAGGTTGCATAGACAATATGTGAACTTTTTGCATCTCTCTGTGACTAGCCAGTTATCAAGTGAGTCTCTTGTAATGATCATTGTACAATAGCAAAAGTGTGGAGTCTTGTTTGATCTTTAGTGCCAATGCCTTGTGTGATGAGCTTACCGTGAACCATGTGTGATGACATCCAGAATTTTCCCCGTTGGTCCGATTGACCAAGTGATGTGAGCTTTTGAAATGATATTAGGCAACAAATTTTAAAGAGTGAAATAATTTGACATTATACCTCATTTGTGGCCTACTTGTGAGTGTGTGATCTTTGTTTGAGCACTCCCTTGAGCCTTACCCTTTTTCTTGTAAGAAACTTGATGAAATTGTGACCGTTGTTTGTCCCTTCATCCTTAATCCTCATGAGATATGGTTGATTGGAATATCCAACTTAGGCCAAAAGCCTAAGTTGGAGGTGTGGTGAAAAGAGAAAGAGAAGGTAAATCAAGAAATGCAAAGAAGTCCACTTTAATCCATGGTTGTGAAAACGATGGAACCCCTCCATACAAAAAAAAAAAAAGAAAAAAAAAGAAGAATGAAAATGAATGAAGAGGTTTTGAAATAAAGTGTGAAAGCACAAAAGAAATGGGGTGTCCAAGGTTTCATTGAAAAAGAATAATGGGGTGACATATGAGCATAAATAAGAATGAATAAGAGAAGGAAAGGAAATGTTTTTCACACCACATTTCATGAGGATAGCAACCACTGAGCCTAAATGACCATACCTTTACACTTAGCCCAGTTACAAGCATTGAAAAGACCTTTTTGATCTTGAGTGAGCTGAAACAAGTGTTAGTTGGAAAGTTAGGACAAACCTTTGGTTGGAGTAATGCATGTGTTCATCTTTGTGAGTGTGAGTGTTGATCATGATTTCGGAGTTATAAAATGTTAAACCATTGTGTGTGAATACGGAATTATTCTTTGTGTGAAGACATTTGAGTCGTTTTGTTGAGCTTGAACTTGCATTTGAAGCAAGTATTTTTGAACTTGAGAATCTTTGCTAATGGTGAGTCACAACTAGAATCTTTGAGTGCAAAATTGGTCCTTGCATGAGTAAATTGAGTCCTCTTGTGTGCATTCATGATTGAGTCTTGTGTAGCACTATTTGAGGCACCCCTTTTTTAACTGCTGAAATTGAGTTTTACTTAAGGACAAGCAAAAGTTTAAGTTGGGGTGTTGATGAATCCGAATTTTGGACTCATTTAGGGCTTTATTTACAATGATTTAGTATCCTCAAATACTTATTTTGTGCACATACCCGATGCAAAACCCTTGATTCTCAGGTACATGGAGTGAGGAACAAAGCTAGGACGAAAATTGGAAATAGAGACAACACAAGCAAAGAAGAGAAGGGAAAAACAGGCTTGACGATCGCCGATTCCACTCGACGACTGGCCATGTAGCCACTCTACCGCCTAAAGTTACAGAATGTGGAGGCTAAATTAGGGGTAGCTTCGGCGAGATGTAATTCTATTCGGCGTGTCGCCGATCGCTTTGGGGTTGGATGACCAGATTACCAAAAGTGATGATGGAGATCCAAACGAGTGATGATGGGCGAGATGAAAGGATAAAGGGAGACTCATGGAACCAATGAGCGATCCCGATCTGGATCGCCTAAAATATAGTGGTTGTACAAAGAAGAAGTGAAAAATGAAGGTGAGAGGAAGGGAGCGAGTCACCGAACTATCGACAAAGCCCGACTTACCTCGCCGATTGGTCCTAAATGGTCACACATCACACCTTGCGTAAATTGATTTTTTCTAGAGAGAGAAAGTATTCAAAAAACGTGTAGAACACAAGATTGAGAATAAAAACACCACCATTATGGATTTCAATCAATTTTAGCAAGGTTTTTCATTGAAATTTTGTAATAGAGAAGATTGTAGTTGATTTCAACTTTCAATTTTCATTTTTACCTAGGTATGGAAAACATGGTAGATGGTGATTTTCATCTTTTTGCTATGATTGGCTAAAACCCTCTCCTTAGGGTTTTGACTATGTGACCAATTATTGAGTTTTACTAAGTGGGTGTAAATGATTTGTGAATAATGGTGTTAATTTGAATTGGGTCTGATTTGCTGCTACGTTTGAGGTCAACTGGCATGATTCCTGTCACTAGTTCAACGTTTTCTGCTTAGTTGAGAGAGAAGTGCAAAGCCAAAGTAGGAAGTTTAGCATTCTTAGTAGTGAGTCGCCACAATTTAACCTTGAGAAAGTTAAACATGGAACAAATCCTTTGTATCTAGCTTGAGAAAGTGGATTTGATGAGGACAACGGCTGGGTATCTTCCATCTAGTGTTGATGTTCGACAGAATTCGACAAAGATAAGGTAATTGTTGTAGAGAAAATTGCTTTACATATAGTCCTACCTACCCACGACAATTTATCCTATTGTGAGCATCAATGTTCATCCACTAAGTTGAATTGAATAATTGGTTGGTCAATTCCCCAAGTGTTACCTCATTATTTGATCATTTCGTGATTGGTAATTATAACCTCAAATTTGAAGTTTAAACCAAAAAGGTGCAGTAAGTATTGAGTTGAATTTATGTTTAAATGAGAAAATGAGTCTTTTTATGATTTTGCCCCTCATGTTGATGTGCATTTAGTATGAGTTGCCTATATGCTTCATGAGGTGACTTGTTGAACATTCCTAAAGGTGCTTTTAAGAGTAATTGCATAATGTGCTTAGTGATGTTATGATGAGCATGATTTGAGTTGGAGCAGGTAATTCCTCCAACGAAATGAGACATGTTGAAGTTTTTATGCATAATGAATTTGTAGATGTAGTTCCTACTTTCTTGTGTCGCATGGAGTATGTTTGAGATGGAGTTGATGTTTCCTCCTAGTTTTGTGCATTAGTTATGATGTTTCATGCATGATGGGCTGCTAGTCTTGAATCTTTATTTCCCTAAAGTGTTTAATGTGTCATTCAAGTACGAATGTTCCTAAGGGGGAGACAATGTAACGACCCGGAAAATTAGTAAGTGAAACTAGAGCCTAACAAGTATGTGATTGAGTTCGATATAGGGTTTGAAGATGTATTATGATTTCCTGAGATTTTGTTGAGGGGTTTAGGGGTTAAACGTCAAGGTACGACCTCCCAAGGACCAACCAAGGGTCCTTGAGGGTACCCTAAAGCCTAACCCCATGGCTGCCCCAACTTAGCAAAAGCTGTCAAAAATGTCATGACCTACGGATGAGACCTACGACCCGTAGGTCCATCCACACCTCGTGGGGGTGGTCCGAGGGTCAAGAACCCAAATGGTGACTTGCTGACCGAGACCACCGACCTACAGGATGGGGAGTCACCCCGCCTACCATACGTAGGTCTAGGGGCGTAGGTCACCACTGTAAGCTGTCTAATTCTGCCAAAGGTAAGGGTAAGCTGGTAAATTCTTATTTAATTAGTTATGGGTTGGGGACGGTTATTATTGATTTATTAGAGTTATTTAAGGCTTTTTAATGTATTAAACTCCTTTTTCAACTCATTATTTCCTAAACACAAAATAGAAACTACACTTATTATTTCCTAAACACAAAATAGAAACTACCTTCCTCTCCAAATATTCTCTCTCTAGAAACCAGGATTGGAGAAGAAGTAGTCAAAGTTTGAAGCAGAAGATTTCACTTTTATCATCCAATTTTATTGGAGCTTCTTCCATAAAGGTATGGTAGTCTTCATCCTTGATTATGTTCCATAAAGATGTCTTCAAGTTCCAAAAATCCCCCAAAAAGCTAGGGTTTCAATCTAATCATGAGTTCAATTCCAAAACTTTTTCAAAGGTTTATATGTGATGAATTATGAATGAATTGTTGAATTAATGGTGAATTATGATGAATTTATCCTATGAAACCATGTTTCCCCCAAAATACTAAATTGTGAGTTTGTGATTTGGGTTGATTGATTTTGGGATCATGTTGAATTATTTATATATGTCTATATTGAATTAGTTATTGAATTATGATATTCCCCTTATCTAATGTAGTATTCTAGATGTTTGGGTTGAGATTGATTCATAGCCTTGGAGGGCAATTTCATGAAGGATTTATGTATGATCATGATGTGAAGTATATGTGTGTGATCTCAATGAAAGTATTATGATCATGTTTAGAATGCAATTGTGTTAGTATTGAAATCTTATTCTCAATTAACACTCATGAATGCTTATGATATAATGTGAAGGGTTTCTTCAATGTTATATTGTATCTTGAATTGGTAGGCTTAGGCATCCTCTTCTTGTATAAATGAAAGTAATGTGAATGTTGTAACTTGAATTGGTAGGCTTAGGCATCCTCGTCTTGTATAAATGAATGTGATCTTTATTGAAGTACCTTGAATTGGTGGGCTTAGGCATCCTCTTCTTGAGTAACTATTATATCTTGATTAACTGAACATGAATCGGTAGACCTAATGTTGGTAGCCCTTTCATAAATGATTAATGAGGTATTATAGGCTATGTGTTAAACCGGTAGACCTAATGTTGGTAGCCCTTCATGATGAGTCTAGAAACTAATGTGATGATAAACCCTGAATCGGTAGACCTAAATTTGGTGGCCCTTTTATGTGTGAAATGATGAACCTTTAATCGGTAGGCCTAATGGTGGTGGCCCTTTCTTGAGGATTCAATGAGCTATCCTCATAATGTACCTTGAATCGGTAGACTAAATGGTTGTGGCCCTTTCATGTTTAATGTACTTTTGGTCGGTAAACCTAATGTTGGTGGCCCTCTCAAGTACAATAATGTAATTGTGAATGAACTACACTATGAGAATGAAGGCTGATTATCGAGTGGATATGGTAAGATGGAAGATATCCCTACGTTAGGCCGAGTTTCAATGAACATGTTTCTTATCCCATAACTGTGTGCCCGCATATGTTATTAGCTAGTGGATCCACCTAAGATAAGTTTTTACCGGTCCTACCTTAGCCAAGTAGACCACCTCTTTACGGTGTGGGGTTAAGACACTGGATTCCATGTCAAGCTCACAATGTGTATGTAGGTTAATGCTTATTCCCATCATGTGAGATACGTGCTATGGTTGGTTGAGAAGTTCTATGAAGTGTGGATGGTAGTATGCGATGACATTCATTCATTGCAAGAGTAGGCTTTGAGAGGGCTATAGTGTGATTCTCCAATGTTTTAATGTCTAATGAATGAATGTGCTCTTAATGAAGCTAATGAAGATTGTTGACTTATATGCTTAATGAGATGATGCATGCTTTACTTGGATGTATTATGAATTACCTTCCTTGGCATGACTTATGAAATGTTTATGTTCCTTATGTATGAGTATTGTCTAAAGTTGAACAGAAAGAATGGTAAGTTTACTTTTGGTGGTCTTAAAGTGGTACTTAGTATGGATGGTGGTATGGGACGCTATTCATATATTGCAGAAGTATATCTTAGGGTTACTTAAGGTGAATGTTCTAATGTGATGAAATGGCTTGTACGTTGATTATGTTTGTATCTTATCCCTCCAATACTTATGTTCATGACATTTCTCAAAATTGTCATTTAGCATGATTTTCTAATAAAATGTCTTTTAAGCCTGGTTTTTGCATGGCTCTCATACTTAGTACATTAAATGTGCTAACTCGTATTTCTTCTATTTTTCTACATAGTGTAGGTTCTGGCAAGTGAGTTGATTCTTTTTAGTTCAAGCTTGAGTTGACTATTCATCAAGTATGTAGTATGTCCTCATTGATCCGAGGACAAGTGCTTCATTGTCATTTCATATCTTTCATTGTACTACATACTTCTGATGCTTTCTATTGTAAAGGGCTATGACCCTACTTTTTATTCAAAGAGTTTTTTAGATGGCCATGTGAGACAAGTAGACTTCCGCTGTTTTAAATGATGTTTTCGATTGTATGGATTAAAAGAGCTTTAAATTCCGTACTATTTCTATTATCTTATGTGATGACATGCTATGAGGCTTGTATGTGAGTTTTCAGAGTCTTGTACACCATGTCACGTCGAGGGTGTAGGCTTGGGTCATGACAGTCTTGAATGTGGTGCAATAGTCCCTTAGAGCATCATTAAGCCTTCTTGACTAATCCATTTTTCTTGGCGTTTACAGTCTTTGCAAGGATTTGTTGTATCTCTTTGTTTGACACCACAAATGACCCACTAGACTGCGGATGGTAAGGAGTAGGTACATTGTGAGAAACTCTATATTTCTCTAGCAACACCTTGAACAACTTATTCCAAAAGTGACAACCTCCATCGCTGATAATCGCCCTAGGCGTACCAAATTTGGAGAAGATACACTTTTTCAGGAATGTGATGACACTCTTTCCCTCATAGTTTGAAAGCTCAATTGCTTCCACCCATTTCGATGCATAGTCAACTGCAACAAGAATATACTTCATCCCATACGAACTCACAAATGGACCCATGATGTCAGGCCCCAAAAATCAAATAACACAATCACCGATATCGGATTCATAGGTAGCTCTTGCTTATTTGAAATTCCTCCTTCTCTTTGGCAACGGTCATAAAACTTGGCGAAATCATGAGCATCTTGGTTGATGGTAGGTAAGTAATACGCACACTCCAAGACTTTATGAGCAGTTCGAATGCCACTATGATGCCCACCAACAGGGGATGAATGACACGCCTCGAGTATATTCATCATCTCGGCATCGGTCACACAACGATGAATAATCCTATCAGCATAAATACGAAACAAGTAAGGCTCATCCCAAAAGAAATTATTCATATCAGCATATACTTTTTCCTTGGGTGAAATGACAAATTGGAAGGAATCAAATCGCTTTCCAAGAAATTAGCAAAATTTGCGAACCAAGGCATAAGATCAAAACAAGCAGCCAATACTTCTTCGTCTGGGAATGCATCATTAATATTAGCTCCATCTCCTAACTTGAGCATAGCTTCCTCCTTTAATCTGGACAAATGGTCTGCAACATGCTTTTTTGTTCCCTTTCTTTCCTACACCTCAAAATAGAACTATTGCAACAACAATACATAACTAATCAACCTCGGTTTTGCATCCTTATTAGTCATCAGATACCTCAATACAGAATGGTCAGTGTGCACTATGACCTTAGTACCAACCAACTAGGATCGAATTTCCCGAATGAGAAAACCACAACAAGAATTTCTTGTTCAGTCACAGTACAGTTCTTTTGAGCCACATTCAGAGCTTTCCTGGCATAGTAAATTGGACGAAGAATCTTCTCTCGCCTCTGTCCCATTGCCACACAAAGTGCCACTCTACTCGCATAACACATCACTTCAAATGGTTGCCCCTAATCCAGTAAAATAATGATAGGTGTTGATACAAAACTTGCTTTCAACTCTCCAAATGCTCTCAGACAAGCATCATCAATATCAAACTAACACTCCTTCTCGAGTAGTTTGCACAATCAGTGTGCAATTTTAGGGAAATCTTTGACAAACCTCCGATAAAAACCTGCATTCCTAAGAAAACCTTTAACACAGGTACATGGTGGTTGATTTTCAACTACCTCAAGTTTAGCACTTTCAACCTCAATACCTTTTTCAGAAATCCGACGAACCATAACTGTACCTTCTTTCACAATGAAGTGGCACTTTTCCCAATTGAGCACAAGATTTCACCCATCACATTGTTTAATTACCTCGGCCAGATGCATCAGACAACCATCAAATGAGACACCTACAACAGAGAAATCATCCATAAATACCTCAATGTTGTCCTCTACCATTTCTGAAGATATCGACATCATACACCTCTGAAAAGTCATTGAAGCATTACACAATCCCAAATGGCATTCTTTTGAAGGCGAAGGTCACATATGGACAAGTGAAGGTAATTTTCTTTTGATCTTTCGGAGCTACAGAGATTTGATTGTAGATCGAATACCTATCTAGAAAGCAGTACCAATCCACACCAGCAAGATGATGCAACATTTGCTCCATGAACGGCATCGGGAAGTGATTTTATTCTGTCTAGGCATTTAGCTTGCGGTAGTCCATGCATACCCTCCATCCAGTCACTGGCCTCATTGGAACTAGCTCATTTATCGCATTAGGTACAACAATAATCCCACCTTTCTTAGGTGAACACTGAATAGGTCATACCCAACTACTATATGCAATAGGGTATATGACTCCAGCATCCAACCATTTGATGATTTCCTTTTTCAGTACCTTTTGCATTAGTGGATTAAGTCTCTTTGGGTGCTCAATACTTTGCTTGCTGTCCGACATGAGTTGAATTTCATGAGAACAAATGCCAGGAGGAATCTAAATAATGTTTGCAATAGGATATCGAATAGCCCACTTGAATCTTTTCAACACAGAATCCAATGCCTCTACTTGTTCCCCACTCAAATCAGCAGCAATAATTACCGGTAAAATGCCATATTTTCCCTAGAATACATACCTCAAATGATATGGTACAACCTTCAGCTCCAATTTTGGAGGCTCTTCCACACACATTTTTGCGGCTGGACAGTCACGATTCTTCATATCTAACACCAATCTTTTTGGTTTGAAACGTAATTCGAACCTATCAAGTGCGGCAACTAAATCATCATAGTCTTCAATACCATCACCATCAAAGTTCATCATTACTGCTGCCAGTGCCTCAACACCAAACCACTCTTTAATACACAATTTAGAACCCCGCTAAACAATATGATTCACCACTGATACTGACTTGAGATTGCTTTCCTATTCCATAGACCTACAAATATTAAAATTTAACTCCTCATTATTCAGTCAAAACTTCATCTGCTCTCTCTTCATATCGACTAAGGCACCCCCCACCCCCCCCCCCCCGTAGCAAGGAATGGTCTCCCTAAGATGATGGGAACCTCACAATCAAGTATCACAAAATCCACTGGTAAAATGAACGACTCGACTTTCACAAGGATATCTTGGAGAACACCAATGGGCTTCTTCACAATTCTATCAGCCATGAGTAGATGCATTGCAATCATTTTTGGAGCCCCTAAACCCAACTTCTTATAAATAGACAACGACATCAAGTTGATTTTAGCACCCAAATCACAGAAAGCTTTCGCAAAGTGTAAAATCATGATGGTACAAGGAATAGTGAATGCTCCAGGATCCACTTTCTTTTGGACGAGTGACCTAGTAGCAATAGAACTGCAATGTTGCAACCTCTCATCATTCTTAAAATTGGCAGCCCTCTTCTTGGTCACCAAATCATCCATAAATTTTGCATACTCAGACATTGCTCCAAAGCTTCTATTAATGGAACATTGATGGAAAGTTGTTTCAACGTAGTTATGAATCTGCGGTATTTTCCTTTTTCGGTCTTCTTCACCAATCTCTTTGGGAATGGAGGTGGAGGTCTTGGCATAGGAACAACATTTTGGGTCACCTCTACTTCTTTCCCTGTAGAATGTTTAGACTCTCTGTCACGTCAATCTCATCTTAATCTCTTTCTACCACAATTTTAACCTCAGATGGCATAGGGGGATCAATGGTCTACTTACCTCATCGAGTAGTGACTGTCATACATTGCCTATCATTCTTTGGATTCTGGATGGTGTTGGTAGGAAGTGTGTCAGGCTGATGTGGGTTCATACTAGTGGACAACTTACTAAACTGTTGCTCAAGTTGCTTGAACGACACTGCATGGGCATCAACGTTTTGACCGATTCCAGACAAGTTTTTTCGCATCTTTTTGACATTCTCATCAATCGCATCAACGTATATCCTTAGTGCGTGATATACTACCCCCAACCTCTCTATTGCCAGATTCCCTTTTACCAGGTGGATCATAGGGCCTAACTCTATCATTCCTATTACCATAGTTGTTCTGGTTGTAGTTGATATCACGATTGTAGTTCCCATCCTGGACATAGTTTCCCTCTCAATTGTGGTTTCCATAGTTCTGACCTTGGTTTCCTTGACCCTAGTGCCAATTATCCAAGTTGGAACCTTAGGCTTTGCCTCGAAAACCCCCCGTTTGATCATTCACCAAATAAGCATCGTCCTCATAGTAGCATTCCTCAACTGGTGGTGGTGGAGTTTTAGTTAGGTAATTACTGCATTTACCTTTTCTGCATTTCCACTCACATGCTTCAATTCCAACCCAAGTTTTATCCTCATCTGAGCCATATCCTTATGATTGTCACCATTAGATTGATCTGGTGTAGCTTGAACAACAAATGTGCTTCTTCCAGTATTGGATTTTCTAGTCCTCCATGCCTTATTATTCTGGAAAATCTTCTCCAGTTTTTCAGCGATCTACTCAAAAGTACACTCACCATATTGTCCTCCAGTAATAGTATTGTAACACCCCAGAAACTATTAAGTTGAACTAGTGAGTTCTAGAGTATTTTGTAACAGTTTTGGGGTGTTGTATGAGGATTAAAATCAAAAGAAATGTTTCCCATACTTAGAAGGGAGTTTTAAGGGGCTATACAGCAAGGTACAACTCCCCAAGGACCATCCAAGAGGTCCTTGAGAGGGACCCCAAAAACAATCCCTAAAGATGCATTTTTTGGTGACATGCAGTTGCAACCTACTGGCCGTAGGTTGACCCACTCTCCGTAGGTGGGTGGTCCTGGGTCAAGGACTGCACAGGCCTGCAACCTTACGACACAGACCACACCCACGAAGGGTGCAGTACGGTCCGTCAACCCACCTGTTGTCCGTAGGTGGGGATCCGTAGGTCAACACAACTTTTAAGTTCAAGTTGTTAGTTAGGGGTTTAGGGGTTAAGTTGGTATTTAATTAGGGGTTAAGGTAGGTCGGTTAGTTAGTGAATTAGCCACCTATATAACCCTAAACTAAATCATTTAACTCACTCATCAAAGAACCCTAAAATATTCTCCAAAAATCCTCTCTCTAGAAGAAGAAAAAGAAGAAGAAGAAGAAGAAGAAGAAGAAGAAGAAGAAGAAGAAGGAGGAGAAGGAGAAGGAGAAGGAGAAGGAGGAGGAGGAGGAGGAGGAGGAGGAGGAGGAGGAGAAGGAGAAGGAGAAGGAGGAGGAGGAGGAGAAGGAGGAGAAGGAGAAAGAGAAAGAGAAGGAGGAGGAGAAGAAGAAGAAGAAGAAGAAGAAGAAGGAGAAGAAGAAGGAGAAGAAGAAGGAGAAGGAGAAGAAGGAGAGGAAGGAGAAGAAGAAGAAGAAGGAAGAAGGAGAAGGAGAATAAGGAGAAGAAGGAGAAGAAGAAGAAGAAGGAAGAGGGGAGTAACCTAGGTCGTTTTTCACCATTGATTCAAGATTGGTTACGACTTTGAAAAGAGGTATGTTTAGCTTATTCATCAAATGTTTCTTCCCCCCATAGAGCCCCCTTAGTTTTATCCCAATTGTGAAGTCAAAAACCCAATTCTAGCTAGGGTTGTTCTTACATTGTGGGTAGGGCTTGGGTTTGATTCCAATCTATTGGATAATACCCAATTATGATTGATTTAGCTTTTTTTTATTGATGTTATGATGATTCCATGTGATTTCTATGGTAAACCCTAATCTAAATTGATGATGTGATATTTCTTGGTTTATTCCATTAGAGGTGAAATTGAAGTTCATGAGTGATCTACCTATATCAATGTTATGAGTAGTAATTGACCAAGATTAGGAATATCTATACATTAATTAAACAAGACTCTGTACTACATAATTGATCTTGACTTATAAAGTTGGAATTGAACCTTTAGGATGACTTGTGGCTAGAATAACCTAGTAATGAAGAATGTGATTGAATGCCTTCTAATCTAGGTTCATAATATGTTTCCATGGTGTGGAGTCATTAAGAATGAAGACTCATATGTTGTTAATGTTGATCACTAGGGCTTAAGAGTGAAGCTAATATGATCAACTATAGATGCTAACGCCTTGAGAGTAAAATCTACATGTGAGTACAAGGCTAATGAATAGAATTGTTATGAAGGACCTTTACCTACCTAGATCACCTCATGAATTATAGAAGGTAGGAAGTTATATAATCACTTAGGTCATGATGATATCATTGTTTAATATAGTATTATAGACATGGTGTTAGGTATGAAGATGAACTTAACATGAAAGACTTCTCACATAGTAATGGTTCTAGAGTTGAAGGGCTTCTCTTACCTAATTGAACCAAAGTCTAAAGAGCCTTTATACCTAGGTAATCGATGGTTATAATTGCTCACATATGGTTTAAAAGAGGTATTCACATGGATTGGTTGTCAAGAACATCTTTCCATAAACTTGAGTTAAAGTAGAGACTTAATGATTATCTTGTGGGATTTATGCCTAGCACCGAGTAGATATTGAAATGAGATGGAGGTTCCCACCTAGTTGTGTTTGTGATTTCATGGAGGTTCCCATCTAGTTTAGTTTGGGCTTCCCACATGGGATCTTCTACCTAGAAGAGTATGGATTTCCCCAAGTGTGTCTCATGAGATGGAAGCCTTACGTAGTGGAGTATGGATTTTTAGTAGCAATATACCGTAACTACATTCCCCGTAGGAACATTAGCTAGTGGATCCGACTAAGCTAACAAACCTATCCTACCTTAGGCAAGTGGACCAACCCTTGATGATGTGGGTAATACCATGACAGATCATGTGATAGCTCATATGCTCTCGTGTCGATTAAGGCTATTGCCCAATTAAACCAGATTGGTAATGAACTAAGATTGTGCTCAATGTAGCATCTCCTAGATTTCAAACCTCATGAGCTAAGATTATGCATAACGTAGTATCTCTTCGAGTCCAATGCATGTAATTATCTAAGATTATGCTTGAAGGAGCATATCCCAGATATCAAACTAAATGAACTAAGAGTATGCTTTAAGTAGTATCTCCTAGAGTTCAAACATGATGAACCAATTTTTACCTAGTGTAGTATCTCCTAGAGTTCAACCTTAGTGAACTAAGATGTAGTTAATGTAGTATATCCTAGGGCTCTAAGTAATGAGGGACGAAGATAAGTTAGTGAAGGACCTCATAATGATCAAGAGTATAAATGAACTTAGATATGCTTGAGTAGTGCCTCATAGAGTCCATAATGATAATGAACCTAGACTATGCTAAAAGAAGCATCTCATAGGGACCAACTTTTAATTAACTAAGATTATGCTTTAAGTAGCATCTCCAAGAGTTCAAGTTTAATGAACTTAGATTATGCTTTAAGTAGAATTTCCTAGAGTTCCAACATGATGAACTACGATGTACCTAGTATAGTATATCTTAGGTTTCAAAACAAAAAGGGACTAAGATAGACTTAGTAAAGTGTCTCCTAGTGTTTCTATGCTTTAAAAAGAGGGCTAGTCCCTAATTAAGGAACATGAGTATGATCACCTAAAGGAGTACTTAATATGAGTAGTAGTATGGGATGCTACTCATGCATTGCACAAGTGTGACGAAAGGTTACCTTATGAGTGTTGTATTATATGATGTATGGTTAGATATGATTGTTTTATAGTTGCCTTCCTTGACATGATATGATTGACTAAGGTGATAGTTCCCTTGTATTTATGAAGTAAGCTAGTAATGAGATAAAAGTAGGGTAAATATGACTATGATGACTTCAAGGTTACGCTTGGTATGAAGGGTAGTATGGGATGCCTTTCATACATTGCACAAGTGTGCTTTTTAAGTTTACTTAGAAGTATGGTGCCCGTATGGTGTAGAGAATCTTAGATACTTGACCATGTATATAGACTATGATTAAGATGACTAAAAAGGGATACTTGGCTTGGGTGGTATTATGGGATGCTATTCATGCTTTGCACTTGTATGCTTTGAGGTTACTTGAGAATGATGTAATTATGGTAGAGATGACTAAGAGTCAATTATGCTGATAAGATTCTTATGTTGAATACGTGGCTTATTATGATTATGATTTATCTCCTATGCCCATTAACTATGTCTTATGTTGAACTAGTGAGTTCTAGAACCTTTCGTAAGAGTTTTGGGGTCTTTTATGAGGATAAAAATCAAAATAAATGATTCCCGTACTTAGAAGGGAGGTTTTATGGACTATACGTCAAGGTACGACCCCCCCCCCCCAAGGACCATCCAAGGGGTCCTTCAGGGGGACCCCAAAAACAGTCCCTAAAGCTGAAGTTTTTTGTGACCTACGGTTGCAAGATACTGGTCGTAGGTTGACCCACGCCCCGTAGCTGGGGGGTCGTGGGTCAAGTCCTGCACAGGCATGCAAACTTAAGCAACAGACCACACCCACGAAGGGTGCAGTATGGTCCGTCAACCTACCTACTGTCCGTAGGTGGGGGATCCGTAGGTCAACACAGCTTTTGAGTCCAAGTTGTTAGTTAGTGGTTTGGGGGTTAAGTTAGTAATTAATTAAGTGTTAAGGTAAGTAGGTTAGTTAGTTAATTACCCACCTATGTAAGCCTAATATAATCCTAAACTAAATCATTTAACTCACTCATCAAAGAACCCCAAAATACTCTCCAAAAATCCTCTCCTTAGAAGTGAAAAAGAAGAAGAAGAGAAGGAAGAGGGCAACATACTAGGTCATTTTTCACCATTTATTCAAGCTTGGTTAGGGCTTTGAAAAGAGTTATGTTATGTTTATCTTATTCATCTATTGATTCTTCCCCCATTGAGCACCCTTAGTTTTCCCCCAATTGTGAAGTCAAAAACCCAATTCAAGCTAGGGTTGTTCTTACATTGTGGGTAGGGCTTGGGTATAATTCCAATTTATTGGATAATACCCAATTATGATTGATTTTGATTTTTTTATTGATGTTATGATGATTTCATGTGATCTCCAATATAAGAGAACCTTACCCTAACCCCTCTTAGATTTTACTCATGCAATGCATAAGTGAAGTCCCATACCCCCAATCATACCAAGTAATAGTTAAAGTCCATGTCCTTACTATAATTTCACATTCATATTAATTTAGGGAAAGATTGCATTAACCGACATAAACCATGTTAGCTACATGGAGTCCGGTGTTCTATCCCCAAACCAAAAATAGGTGTTCTACTTGCCTAATGTAGAACGTACATTCTAGCTATTTAAGTGGATCCGCTAGCTAAGAACTATGTGGGCACATAGTTATGGGACAAGGAAATTGCTACTAGAAACCCGAACTTGCTAAACGTAGAAGGTTTCCATCTCATGAGATATTCTACATTGGGAGGCCGAACTTTCTAAACTTAAAATTCCCCATCTCACTTTCATGTCCTCTCGGTGCTAAGCCTTGTTCCCTTTAAAAGTCACCATTAGCCTTTACTTAAGTTCATTAGTCACAAGAGAGTGCATTAGACACTCATGTCAATATATCATCATAATAGATCATTGGTTCCTTAAGTGAGAATGCTCCTTTCACTTTAGAAACACTAGCATGTGAGTAAACCTTTCATATTGTAGTCGGATTGTGATCATGAAAATGTCCTTTCAATCAACCCAACAAGTTCAATATAAGTATACATACATAGTTCATACATAATAAAATGCATAGGGTATATGGAATAAGTATCTTACATCAATACCACCACATTAGATATATGATCATTACAATCCAAGTAAACCACATACTCATTTAAGATCAACATCAACATATACAAACCCTAGCCAATTCCCTTCAAGGCCATGAACCAACATCAACCCTAACGTTATAGAATTACCACAATAGATAGACAGATTCCATGATTCAACCATCAATTAAACATAAACATAATCAATTACCAACTTCCCTGGCCAATCAAGTCACATCTTAGTTCACAATATAGGAAGAAAGGGGAACCATCGGTCCAAGAGAGATTTTCATCAAAAACCATCAATACTACAACAATCTAACCACAAAACATCATAATTAATCATAATAAATTATAATTGAACAATAGAAATCACTTTGGAAGAAGACCCATGTTTAGAGTAAAACCCTAGATTTAGAAGGTCTTAAAAACACACTTTGAAGGGACTTCTTGATGGATAGCTACCCAAGAATGAAGAGTATCCATACCTTAAAGTTGGAATCCTCACGAAATTGGAGTGAAATCTTGGATCTTGATCCCTAATCTTGACCTTCTTCTTTGTTCTTCAATGGAGTTTAGAGAGAGAATATTTTTGGGAGGGCAGTTGTTTGAGTTTGAATTTGTGAGTTATGAGGGTTCAAAGACTTGTTTAATAGTTAAAAACTCTTTAATATACTAAAAATAACTTTTAACAACCGTCCCTACCCTTAAACAAATTAATTAGTAATTTACCAAAACAACGCCACTAAGGCCGAACCAAGACAACTTGTCCAGGCACGATCCATGAACCCCAAACTACGGAGCGTGGATGGGTCCACGGACCATCCTGGCTGTCCGTGGTTTGTTTCATAGAGGGGTTGTTTGAGGTCTTCGTGAGGAGACTAAGTTTGAACTCACGAGACCTTTCCACGGGGCGTGAGTCGGTTCACGGACCGTACTGCACGCTCGTGGATTGGTACTGAGGCTAGGTCATTTTGGGGATCAATTGAGGAGACTAAGTCCTGACTCACGACTCCCATATACGGGGCATGAGTCAGTCCACGCTTGGTTATCCTTAGTTTCTTGGATTATGCTTCTTTTGGTAGCTTTAATAGCAGCCCTTTGGCTCTCATCAAGGATCCTTGGGGGGGCCTTGTGGGAGCCATGGCTTGACGTTTAGGCACTAGGACCTTAGTGCCAAGTTAGGGAAGTTATTTTAAGACTCTCACCTTACGTTTTAACTTCATTAGGCTACTAGACTACACGTTAGGATCTAGCTTAGGTCATTAGATATATGGGGTGTTACATAAACCTGACAAAGATGATGACCCAACTGGAGATCTTTGCCAAGAGCATCATGGGTGTTGGTATGAGGAGTGTTAATGCTATCGGTGTTGGTGGGGAAAGCCACAAAGCGGCCAAATTTGAAGCATTGTACAATGAGGAAGTGAACTTCCTAGCCAACCAAGGAAGAGGTTATCGTGCAAACTACCCAAGGCCAGGTGGTAACCAAGATTGGAATGGAGATGAGGGCTAGAGAGACAGTGATAGAGAGTGGAGAGAACGTAATGCCACTTAAAAGGAAAGAGAATGGGAGAAAGGGAGAAGGATATGTACGTTCCTCTCCATAAGGGTCAAAAGCCCAAAGATTCTGAGGGTGGCCGGACTGAGGATATTCTCTCACGTATTCTCAATAAGGTTGAAGGGTCTAACAAAATTTTGATGGAAATGAAGGAAAATGTGTCGACCCTCAACCAGACGGTGACCTCTCATTCCATCTCAATCAAGCAGTTGGAGACCCAAATAGGTTATATTTCTTCTCATCTTAACCCAAGACAATAATGGGGGTTGCCTAGTGATACTATGGCAAACCCCAAGAATGATGTTTGAGTGGGTACTTGCGTCATGCCACGACGTTAACTAAGGCGCTTCTTGCGAGGCAACCCAAGTTATTGCTTTAAGTTTGTTTTTGGAATAACGTATGTTGATTGTGCAGGTTTAAGTATGGAATGTGTTTGAAAAATAAAGGTTGGAGAGCCAAGAGTCCAGTCGACGAGCCCGAATTGGACCACCGTTGGACTCAAGAAAATATCAAAATAGAGTCTGTAAAAATCAGCGGGCCCATGGACGAGTCGGCAACTCACTGAACAGGTCGGCGAACCCGAATTTGTCTGCCGTTTGGGTCGCAAAATTCACTGGAGGTCCTATAAAACTCGGCGAGGTAAGTCACCAATTGGCGACTCACCGAGTGGTTCGGCGAAGAAAATTAATATTACCGAAGGGCCGCGAACTGGAAGGTTTTTAAAAGGACAAAGGTTTAAAATTTCAAACTCTTTCACATTATATTTTCAATATTCTTGCATCTTATCGCTTTTTGGTCGTTGATCTTGTGTTCAGAGTGGAATTCTTTGCCGCCTAGCATTACAAAATCGTATTTCGGCATCAAAGTTTGGTTTTACAAACCCCAAACTCGTAATTAGTGGTTACGCTCAAATGCAACTGTTTAATTCTTATTGATGTGTGCTGGACCTCTCTGAACTTATGATTGTGTGCTAGTTGCCTATCGTAACTTCAAAATTGTGCCTAAATTTTTTAAAATATTGATTACCTAAATTTCGTGCATTAAAATTGATCATGAACTTGTGAGTTGCGTTAAATTATTGTTGTGTCTGGTCGGGTGAAGTCTGTGTAACCCAAATTGTGCTAAATGATGTGCTTTGCCCAATGATGGACCATTTGACGTTATTCTTAAGGTCAAAGTCATCAAATAGCCAAATTTGGCCAAACCGGGGGAACTCTGAGTACCCCGGTGGCATGGTTCATATGGGTCTGGGCTTAATTAAAATGTTATGTTCGTTGATTTTGTTTTTGGGGGCTGCGAGCTTGATTTTGGGAATCGGGGTGTAAAATTGGTACGTTGGGCAGCATGGCGAGCTGGGTTGTGCTCGTCGAACCACTCGGGGGTTCACCAAAGTCCCCTTAGATTGCCTTTGATTTCATGTTTTGGTTGATTTTGGTTCTATAATATTTTATGATAAGCGTGAGCTCGCCGAATGGTGTCGGCGATTCACCGAAGAGCTTTGAACATCGCCGACTTGTCATTTTTCTGGGAAATTTTTAGGCCAATTGTTTTGGCGAGGCTGATCTGGCTCGCCAAGGTGATTCAGCGACTCACCGATCGGTTCGGTGAGTCTTTCTACAATTTGTATTATGTAGTTTTCTTGAATTGTATCTAACCATTTCCGATGTCTTTGGTCGATATGGCTAGACCAAAAGCAGCAAGACGAGACATGTCGCCCCGCAAGACAGCAAAGGTAATAACCATCAATGAGGATGCAGCTGAATCAAAGGAAAAGGCCACAAAAGTTTCTACCAAGGTGGGAAAGGTAAAGGAAAAGGGAAAGCACCTGCTCCTGAGTCACCGAAGGTAAGCTTCTACAGTGAGGGAGTGTACGCCACTCATCTCACCACTTCTGAGAATGAGGGAGAACACCAGAACCCTCAGGCTGTCATCTCTGAGCTTGAGGATGATAAGTTGATACTGGCTCGGAGAGCTGAACTGCGCTCCCAGAGGATGCATGATCCGTCTAGGATCCAGGTACGCCAAGCTGCTACTTCTTCTCCTATCCCAAACCAGGATATGGTCCAGCACCACCTTCACTGGGTCCTCCTCCCCAGTCTATGAATAGACTAAAATTTGAGGGATTAAAGACCATCATTGAAGAGAAGATGCCATCTACGGATGGAGTGATAGACAGACACGCAGAGATCTGGAGCTGTTTGAAGTCCCACAAATTCCAGATATTCACTAAACCGTGTGGCCCTTACATTTCTAATTGGGTCCAGGAGTTCTACACATCCTATAGAGCTCTAGTACCTCAAGGGAAGATGAATGCTTTCACATTCAAGCCGGTAGATTATGTGGTCGTCAGGGGCAAGAAGGTGGAGTGTGACAGTAGTGACATAAATGTTGTGTTGGAATGCATTGCTAATATCTCTGATGACTACCAATACATGATGAAAACAAATTCCTTGGAGACTATGAAAGAATGGTTGGCCCATCTTTTGTTTGTTGGTACTCCTAGGTGGGTCAAGGCTGGAGTGTAGATTGAGAAGAAGGACCTTAATGTGGCAGCGATGTACTGGCTTGGCTTCATCAACTGCACCATTATGCCTTCTGAAAATGAGTCTATCCTCCGCCCCACAAAGGCAACTTTTCTTGGTTCCATCATTGCAGGGAAGCGCATAAACCTAGGCATGATTATCGCACAAGAGATGGCCATGAGAGCCAAGCAGTGCCAAACCGCACTCCCATTTCAGGTGTTGATCACTGAGTTGTGTAGACGAGCCCGGGTGCCTCGCGATGAAAAGAAGGACATGGAAGTGATTTCCACCTCCTGTAATAACATTCAGCGAATCGAGGCTGAGTATTTGAAAGATGAGGCTGCGAAGAAGAAGGCAGCCCCTATGGATTCTTTCCCGGTTGTAGACATTCAGACATTACCTACAGAAGCGGTATTGCCTACTCTGGCCCCTGGGCCTTCAGGTATATCTGGTGCTTCTCCTTCTGTGACACCAAGTTCTTCTTCTGCTCCCTTGCCTCTTAAGTCTTCTGCTAGTGCCACTGCCTCCCGACCTCCACTTACCCAGGTTATGATACTACAAATGGGGTAACTAGCCCATTCTGCTGATAGGAGTACCTCCAGGCTTGGGCCACAGTCCCTGGGATGATTGAGAGGGCCCTTACTACTACTGTGACACCCCTTAGTGTGTCTATTGATGCCCTTGTGGCAAGGATAGCGGTATGTGAGCGAGGCCAGGGAGACACTGGTGAAGTGACGACCCTAAAGGCCGCAATTGCTGAGTTGAGGAAGGGCATGGACCAGCTGAAGTCCACAAATATGTGCATGATTTTTGGGACTGTGGAGATCCCAGACATGCCAACTAATACGGATTTGCCTCCGGCTACCACCGAAGATAAGGTTCGAGCATAGGAGGTGGTTGCTGCTGAGTCTGTGTAATGACCCGTGAAATGAATAAGTGAAACTAGAGCCTAACTAGTGAGTGTGTCAATTTTTCATTAGGTATGGGGTTGTTTAATGTTGTCCTGAATCATGTTTGAGGGGTTTAGGGGTTAAACGTCAAGGTACGACTCCTCAAGGACAACCCTAGGGGTCCTTGAGGAGGACCCTTACCCTAACCCCCCAAGACTCCTTGAAACCAATAGGCTACTCCAAAGTTGGTAAACCACGGAAGAGGACCAAGCCCCGTAGGTCCATCCACACCTCGTGGATGGCCTCCATGGGTTAGGTCCCCAAATTAGGAGCCTCTTAACCAAACCACGGTTGTATAGCACATCCCATCGACCAATTCACGGTCCATGGATGGGGGTTCGTAGATGGCACCTGTGTGCTGTCAAATTATCCGCCAAGTGGGGGGTTGCTTCGTAATTAGCTAATTAATTTAGTTAAGTGTTTGGACGGTTATTTTGGGTTTATTAAAGTATTTTAAGAGTATTAAAAGTATTTACGTCTATTTTAGATTTTATTATTTCAAAACACCCAAAGTTAGAAACCTCTCTTCTCCAAAGCTCTCTCTCTAGAAACCTCCATTGGAGGTGAAGACTTCAAGCTCTCAAGGTCATTTATTCAAGTTTTTCAAGTAATTTTTGTGGGATTCGTCCATTAAAGGTATGATGGTCTTCATCCTTGATTTATTATCTTTCAAGTAGCCAATTTCAAAGGTGATTTCAAATCATCAAAGTTTCCCCAAAACCCTAGTTTTCAATCTATGCATGGGTTTGATTCAAAATGATTTCTAAAGGAATTATTGCATTGAATTGTGGATTTAAGCAGAATTCTTCCTAGAACCCATGTTTAACCCAAATTTTAAGTTGTGATTTGATATTGGGATTTGATTGATTATGATGGAATGCATATTGGTTATATTTATATGGATATAAAATGTTGTAATTATGCTATTACCCTTCCCTAATTGTATTGATCCACTTGAAAGGTGGAGGTGTTTAATTACAATGTATAATGTGAAAGATATGCATATGATTTCAATGATAGAGTGATGATCTTATATAGAATGTAAATGTGTTGTGATTGAAATAATATTCTCACTTAACACTCATGAATGATGATGATGGAATGTGAAGGGTTCTATAATGTAATTTTGTGTCTTGAATTGGTAGGTTTGTGCATCCTAATCTTGTATAAATGAATGAAAAGGTGAATGTGATCTCTTGAATTGGTAGCCCTTTCATAAATGACTAATGAATGTGTTGATGACTTAGAGTTGCTAGACCTAATGTTGGTAGCCTTTTCTTGAATGAATGAATGAATGGGTATCTTGAGTTAGTAGACGTAATATATGTAGCCTTCTATAAATGACTAATGAGGTATTTTAGGCTATTTCTTGAACCGGTAGACCTAATGGTGGTGGCCCTTCATTATGAGTCTAGAAACCAATGTGAATGTAAAACCTTGAAGCGGTAGACCTATTGTTGGTGGCCCTTCTTGTGTGAAATGATGAACCTAGAAACACTAGACCTAATGGTGGTGGCTCTTTCTAGGAAGATCAATGAGCTATCCTTAATATACCTTGAATCAGTAGACCTAATGATGGTGACATTTCATGTGTATGTGCTTTGGGTCGGTAGGCCTAACGTTGGTGGCCCTCTCAAGTACAATGTAGTTATGTGATTGAAATACTCTATGGGAATGTAGGCTAAGTACCGAGTAGATATGGTAATATGGAAACTCTCCCATTGTTAGGCTAGGGTTCCAATGGACATTTTCCTATCCCATAACTATGTGCCCACATAGGATATTAGCCAGTGGATTCGATTCAATCCAAGCTAATATTACCAGTATTCCTTAGGCAAGAAGACCACCTATTTTCGGTGTGGGGGAAGAACACCGGATTCCATGTCTAGCTTGCATGGTCTATCTCAGTTAAAGGATTATTCCCATCATGTGAAATATGCACTATGGTTTATTGAGAGGTTCTATGAATCGTGGGTAGTATGGGATTCTATCCATACATTGCACGAGTAAGCTTTGAGAGGGTCATAGGGAGTTCTCTAAGTCTTAATGACTATTGCATGAAAGTCCTCTAAATGATGTTATTGAATAATGTTGACTCTCTTATGCTTAAATGTAAATGATGCATGCTATACTTGGATTGTATCATGAGTTACTACTTTGTCATGACTTGTTGTATTCGAATGTGCCTTGTTTATGGTGACTTCAAAGGAGTACTTAGTGTGAGTAGTAGTATGGGATGCTACTTGCACATTGCACATGTATGACTTAGAGTTGTCTTAGGTAATGTTTATCTCTTATGTGTGAGTATTGTTGAAGATGGAAATGATGAATGGTAAGTTCACTTTTGGTGACCTTAAAATGGTACCATAGTGTGGGTGGTGGTATGGGACGCTATCCATACATTGCACAAGGTATAGCTTGCGGGTTACTTGAGGTAAAGGCTTAATGAGAAGGTAATGGTGTGTATGTTGTTTATGTTCTAATGTGAAAATATGGCTTGAATGTTGGTTGGGACTTATATTATGCCTCTTATACTTGTGTTCATGAGATTTTACCAAATTGGCATAAAAGCATGACTTTCAAACAAAATGTCCCTTTTAAGCATGTTTTTGCATGGCTATCATACTTAGTACTTAATTGGGCTAACCCCATTCTTCTTCTATGTTTACTACTAGTGTAGGTTCCGGCAAGTGACTACTTCTCTATAGTTAAGTGCTTGGATTGCTTTTCCTCCAAGATCAAGTGGTATGTCCTCATATATCGAGGACAAGTGTTTAGAAGTTTTCTTTAGCTCATGTAATAGACAATTCTAGTCTTTTCAATTGTAAAGGGCCTTGTCCCTATTTTTGTTAAAAATTGTGTCTAAGATGGCCATATGTGATATAGACTTCCGTTTGCGTTTAAATATTTTAGAATGTTAGATTTTATGGTTTTAGATAAAAAAATTTAATTCCGTACTATTTCTATTACCTATGCAATGAGGCTTGTATAATACCCCTTCGGGGTCGAGTACGCCGTGCCGCATCTAGGGGCTAGCCTTGGGTCATGACAGTCTGAGGCAGAGTCGGATGAGGAACAACCCGATCTCCAAGAGGAGACCACATATGAGGGCCTTACAGAGATTGAGGAGGCTATGGTGGATTCAACCATGAAAATTTCATTGGCAGATACACCTATGGTAGGTTTTGGTGGAGCTAGTGCTGATGTGACCCCATACATTTGTGCCCCGACAGATGGAGCGGCTGTGTAGATATGATCTTTCTTTACCTCTCTCTCTGTCATTTTTATTGACTTTTGATTATATTTTTTGCACTTAAGGACAACTGTAATTTTATTTGTGGTGGGGTGACGTATTACCATACCTACCTCTTGTGACTATATTTTGTACATGTTGGGTTTTGTGTTTTAAATTGTGTTTTGGTTTCTATCTTGTGGATGTTTTAGCTTATGGCTCCTTATTATGAATGAAAATGGTTTCTGACCCATCTGAAATTTTTTTCCACTGTTGTTGTGTTTGAATGTGGCTGTTTTTGTGCAAATTTGTGTCATGACCCGGGGTTACCCCCTAGAATTAACATGGCGTACTTGATCCCGAAAGGGTGTTAAACAAGCCCTTAGCATAATCGTAACATAATATAATTAGGAAATACGGGAAAATTTAAAACTTTTACAATCGAAGTCGTTTTCATAAGAAAAGAAGCAGAAGTCTTTACTAAAACTTTGTCTAAAACCACCTAATACTTGAATAAAACTCTTGGGACGCAGCCCATACAAAGCATAAAACATAAAGAAATGACATAAAGGAACAAAATGGGTTTATCCTCGAAGCTATGAGGACTCACCAATTCTTCAACTCTTCTTGATCCTTGGAAACCTAGCCTTCAAAGCAACTCAATCTCCTCAACCCTGCATTTGATTAGAATGTAGGCAATATGTGCTAGTACAAAATGTAGCGAGTATGAAAGCTAGCACAACATCATAAGAGCATCTCAAATGGTTAGTCAACATAAGACATAAGAATAAGAGATAATAACAAATTCATAGCATAATCATCATAGTCACATCATGGTCTCCAACATAAGCATCATATAAACATAAGTCAACATAAGACATAGTTAATGAACATAGGAGACAAGTCGTAATCATATAAGCATAATTGACCCTTGGTCATCCATACCATAATAGCACCATTCTAAAGTAACATCAAAAGCATACAAGTGTAAAGCGTGAATAGCATCCCATAATACCACCCAAGCCAAGTATCCCTTTTTAGTCATCTTAATCATAGTCTATGTGCATGGTTAAGTCATAACTCTTTCTACCATAAGGGCACCATACTTCCAAGTAACCTCAATACACACTTGTACAATGCATGAAAGGCATCCCATACTACCCTTCACACTAAGCATAACCTTGAAGTCATCTTAGTCATATTCACCCTACTTTGGTCTTACTATAAGCTTACTTCATATAGACAATGGAACTACCACCTTAGTCAATCATATCTTTGAGGGCAATTATGGAAACTATGTGTGGGAACCCTTCATACCTAGCCTTAAGTCATACTTGTGCAATGTATGGATAGCATCCCATACTTCTACCCACACTAAGTATTCATTTAGACTATCATGAATGTTCACAAGTTGGGGACTAATCCCTCTATTCTATATACCTTAATTCAAGGCTACCAAGGAATAACCCCCTAATAGGCTAGACCATACTATCATCTTACTAACATAACTAGGTTAAGCTAAGCTAACCAACTTGGAAGACACATTAGCATGCAAGTCAAAGCTATCCTTAGGGGAGTATGATTCGCAACCCTAAGCTATCCTTAGGAGAGTACGAGTCCTCAATCCCAAGTTACTATGACTAACCTAACTCAAGCTACTCTTGACACACATCCTACAATTCAAGGTTAAGCTACCCTTAGGAGAGCATGGATCCTCAATCCTAAGCTACCCTTAAGAGAGTATAAGTCCTCTATCCCAAAGCTACCATGAAATGGTATTGGCCAAACCATGTCAATCTACCATGAATGCATCCTAACAATGCTAGTTCAAGCTACCCATAGGAGAGTATAAATCCTCAATCCTAGGCTACCATGACTACACCTAACTCATCCTACCATGACATACATTCTACAATGTTAAGTCAAGCTACCCATTGGAGAGTATGGATCCTCCATCCCAAGCTATCAACCTTGGTCTTATCCTACTAAGACAAGCTACACATGAAGGGATCATACATCACAACTTCAAGCTATTCTAGTCTAACATGCTTTGATTCATTTTAGGTTAATAAGCAAACCTAGAATCCTTCTATGTGAGAGAACCCGTGAATCTCCTAGCAATTCATGCCTAAGTGTGTAAAAGAAACAGAATACACAACAAGATCACATCATATTGATTTACCCCCAAACCCTAACATTGATGGCTACAGGCCATACTTTCAAGCTTAACTTCATTCTATCATGAACCATGTCTAAATTACAAGCTATTCAATCACATTCTATACTACTCAGTTTTCTAGTCATAATTGATTCATAAAGGTTCAATTCTAACTTCACAAGTCAAGAATCCTTCCTATTCAACCAAGTCTAGTTCAATTAATGATTAGATGATCCTAACTAAGATCAGTTAGTGTTAAAGACATTGATTTAGGAACATCACTTTTGAACCTTCAGCTTTGCCTCTAATGGCATAAACCCACAATGATCACATTCATCAATTTAGATTAGGGTTCATCATAGAAATCACATGAAATCATCATAATATCACTAAAAAAAGCTAAATCAATCATAATTGGGTGATATCCGCTAGATTGGAAGTGCACCCAAACCCTACCCACAATGCAAGCACAACCTTAGCTAGAATGGGGTTTTTGATTTCACAAGTGGGGACAACTATGGGGGTTGTATGGGTGGAGGAACTCATAGATGATTACGCTTCACATACCTTCAATCAAAGCCCTAAACAAATCTTGAAGCAATGGGGACTTCTTCTATTTTAGAGAGATGATATTTGGAGAGTGATTTGGGGTCTTTAGATGAATTAGTTAAAGTGTTTAGGTTAGGGGTCTATTAACTATTTATAGGAGTTTATTTAACTGCTTAACCGACCTACATTAAATCCTAAATAAATAACTATCTTCTTCTTCTTCTATTCTAGAGAGATGATTTTTGGAGAGTGATTTGGGTTCTTTAGATGAATGAGTTAAAGTGATTAGTTTAGGGGTCTATTAACTATTTATAGGAGGTTATTTAACTACTTAACCGACCTACATTAACCCTAATTAAATAAATAAACAATTCCCAAACCCCCTAACTAAAACTAAAACTTAAAAACTGGTAGCATTCACGAGACCCCCATTCACGGACCGTGGATGGGTCTACTGTCCATCAATCACTTCATGGTTGGAGTTTGAGGCTTCATTTGCAGGCCTGTTGGAGGCCTTGACCTGCGGGGCGTGGTCCAGTCTAGTGGCCGTGAATGGCCATCCGTAGGTCACTAAAATTGGACTGTTTTGGGGACTGTTTTGGGGTCCTCCTCAAGTACCCCTTTGGTGGTCCTTGGGGAAGAGTACCCGGACGTTTAACACCTAAAACCTCTATTCTAAGTACGGGAACCATTCATCTTGATTTTAACCGTCATATGACACTCCAAAAATTTTCTAATGGCTCTAGAACCCACTAGTTCAACTCACTAAATTTCAGGGTGTTACAATTTGAGTATCGGTAATGATCAATACCGATGACTTGAATAGTACTCTTAATCGAACAAAAATGAATGCACGGCTACGATGAGACCAAATGAAGGTGCATAGAAAATATGTGAACTATTTTTATCTCGTTGTCACTAGCCGGTTATGGAATATAGTCTCTTGTGATTAACATTGCACACTAGCGAAAGTGTGGAGTCTCGTTTGATATTGGTGCCAATTCCTTGTGTGATGAGCTTATCGTGAACCTTGTGTTATGACACCTAAAATTTTCCCCATTGGTCTGGTTGACTAAGTAATTCAACCTCTTGAAATGATCTTAGGCAAAAATTTTGAAGGGTGAAACAATTTGACAATATACCCTTTTTGTGGCCAACCTTGTGAGATGTGTGAACCTTGCTTGACCCCCTTTGAGTTTTTTCATTTTCTTGGAAGAAATTTGATGCAATTCTGACCCCTCTTTATTCATTCACCCCTCACTCCCAGGAATTGTGGTTTCTTTGAATAGCCAACTTAGGCCAAAGTTGGGGTGTGGTGAAAAGAGAAGGTAAATCAAGAAATGTGAAGAATTCCACTTTTGAGTCATGACCTTGAAAAAGATGGAACCCCTCGATATAAAAAAAGATAAAGAAAAGAAGAAAGAAAAAGAAAAAGAATGAAAAAGTTGTGAAATAAAGTTTTGAAAGTTGCAAAAGAAATGGGTATCCGGAAACTCATTGAAAGTTGAATAATGGAGTGAATTTTGAGCATGAGTAAAAAAGTAGAATAAAAGGAAGAAAAGTGATGTTGAGACCATATTTCATGAGGGTATCAACCACTGATCCTAAATGACCATACATTTACACTTAGGCCCGTTACAAGCCTTGGAAAGACCTTTTTAATCTTCAGCAAGTTGAAACGAATGTTGATTGAAAAATAAGGGCAAACCTATGGGTGAAGTCATGAATGTGTTTATATTTATGAGTGTGAGATTCGTATGTGATTCCAGAGATATAAATTATTGAACAGTAGTGTGTAAATATGGAATCATTTCTCGTTGTGAGGGCATTTGAGTACCTTTGTTGAGCTTGAACTTGCATTTGAAGCAAGTATTGTGAACTTGAGCATGTTTGATAATGGTGAGTCACAACTTGAATCTTTGAGTGCACAATTGATTCTTGCATAAGTAAGTTGAGTCTTGTTGTGTTCATTCATAATTGAGTCTTTTGTAGCACTGTTTGAGACATCGTTTTTGAATTGCTGAACTTGAGTTTTACTTGAGGACAAGCAAAATTTTAAGTTGGGGGTGTTGATGAGTCCGAGATTTGGACTCATTTAGGGCTTTGTTTATATAAATTTAGTGTCCTCAAATGCTTAATTTGTGCCAATAACTTATGTTAAATACTTGATTTTCAGGTTTATGGATTGAGGAATGAAAGCAACGACACTAACATGCAAAAAGGAACAAGACAAGCTGAAAAAATGAAGAAGGACAATCTTGAGAATCGCCAAGGGCACTCAGCATGTCGCCGAGTTGCTCATAAGACCACCTAAAGTTCCAGTGTGCCAAGTCCTGAAGGAAAGAACCAAGTTGGTGATCAAAAGAAGCAGTCGGCAGATCCCCGAGTGATTCCGTGAAGCTAAGATGGATCGCCCAGAGTTACAGACCTTGAGGATGTTGAGTACCAAGGCAAAAGGGCGATGGAAAATAACAAAAGGCGGCTCACCGAGTGGTTCGGTGAGCCTCACTTACTTTGCCGAGTGACTCTTCGCAACATATTTTTGGCAACTATAATTATGTTGTTGAACATTTAGTTTAGTATCACTTATCACTGAGGAATTAAGTTTATTTTGGAGAACAATCTATATTTATGTTTTTGAGAAGTTTTCTTTATTTTTCCACAGCTTTGAAGGATTGAAGAAATTCACTTTTGAGAAATTGGAAGTGGGTGTTTGAGGTTCATCAAATTGGAGCATTGTAAGGACGAAATTACTCTTACCCAGTTGATGGATAATCAATTTGGTAACGGCTTTTACCTTTTTATAATGTCTTGCTAAACCCCCAATTCTTGGGGTGTGATTATAGGCTGATTTAGCTTATGAGTATTGCTAATTGTTAGTTTAAATGTTGTTTAGAAGTGAGTTTAATCATTAATTGTGGTTTAATTTAAGAATTGTAGTTGCAAATGCAGTTCTATGTTTGTGTTCTTCGCTTGCTCAAGAGAGAGGTTTTAGAACTAAAATTATTGATTGATGGTTTGTGGGTATTGGGTTGACCTGGGTTCAGCTCAAGAGAGTGAATCCTAAACCCAATCCCACACATTTAGCTTGAGAGTTTGAATGGATTATGGTGTGGGTCGCTCTTATTTTTCATGCTTGTTAATGTTCGAGAGAAATCACTTGATTCGGGTTAAATTGTTCAAGAGAACATTTACCTCCACTATAGCCTAGCCTACTCACTAATATCTAGCTATTTACTAATAGTTGCAATAACCCATATGTCTATATTAGCTCAATCACATCCCAAGAACCCGTCTCATTATTGTTAATTCGTATTGTTTGTGACTGTTTCTAGCTGTTAATCAAAACCAAAACCCCATTTGACATTCGTGTCACCCCCTAATTTGATTGATATTTTTATTCGATAATTTTTATTCCTATGACTGATTTGACCATGTTCATACTTCCCAATTGAATCTGAAATACGTACTGCTCCCTGTGGGATTCAACCCCAACTCATTTAGTTGGGTTATAGATTAACAATTGTTGGCGCTTAGAATTGGATGAAGCGTCTTTGATAACGATATGTAAATCAATGAAAATCCACAAGAGTACATCGATGGAATAGACGAGGTTGTGGATATCATGGGAGTGAGTTAGTTGAAAAGGAGGATATAAACTATTACCAACTCAAGGATTTTTCTCAAGTTTGGTTTGACAAATGAAAAGAGGAAAGAGCATTGGATATTAGTTGCTTGGATTGGGACAGGTTCAAAAGGGTGTTTCTTAATCATTTCATTCCCCTTGAGTTAAGGGACGCTAATGTTCAAGAGTTTATAAACTTAAGGCAAGGGATCATGAGTGTAAATAAGTACTCTTTGAAGTTCAGTCAATTGTCTAAGTATGCATGGTTGCCAACTCTAGCTCAAGGATGGGTAAGTTTTTGTGAGGTGTGTCCGAGATGGTGGTTGAGGAAAGTCAAACTGCCAAGTTAATCAAGGAGATGGGAATCTCGAGTCCAATGATTCATGCCCAACAAATAGATTAGGAGAAGCTACAGGATAAGGATAGAAAGTCAAAGAGGGAAAGGACAGGTAATGGTGACTTCTCTCACTCTAGGTCTGTTGGACATGGACGTTCTCAATTTCAGCAAAAGTTCTCTAGTCAAAATTCTTCAAATGTTCTATCTCAAAAGTTAAACAATTATAAGATGGTTAACTTTAAGCCTCATGAAGGTGGTTTGCGTTGATCTTCTATTCTCCCTTGCAAAAAGTGTGGCAAGAATCATTCGAGGAAATGCTTAGTAAGTACCAATGTTTGCTATGGTTTTGGATAAATTAATCATAAGGTGAGGGACTGACCTTTGCAAGCTATCAATCGTAAGGGTGGTCGACAGGTTCAGCCTAGTGGTTCTTGTTTGGGTGATGCTCATTGTCAGAACAAATTGTATGCTCTTCAGACTCGACATAATCATGAGGGTTCTCCAGATGTGGTGATCAGTATGTTATGAGTGGCATCTCGATGTATATGCATTACTTCATCCAAGTGCTACATTGTCTTTTGTGACTCCTTATATGGTTGTAAAGTTTGATCTCTATCTCGAAATTTTTTTAGAACCTTTTTAAGTCTCTTTACCTGTTAGTAAATATTTGATTGTGAGACGAGTTTATACAAATTGCACAATTTTTGTTTCTCAAAGTGTCAATTTAGTTGACCTTATAAAGATTGACATGTTAGATTTCAGTATCATTCTTACGATGGATTAGCTTCATTATTGTTATGCTTCCATATATTGTCGTACCCAATTAGTCACCTTCTAAGTTCCAAATGAACCTATCTTAGAATGGAAGGGTGGAAAATTCAGCACCTAAGTGTCAGTTTATAAATTGGCTAAAGGTTAGGAAAATGATAGTTAAAAGTTGTATCTATCATCTTGTTCGGCTTAGGGATAAATATTTCAAAACCCCTACTCTTGAGTCAGTGTTGATTAGAAATAAGTGTAACTCCTTGGAAACCAGTAGAACAAACTAGAGCCACGAACTAGTGTTCTAACGTTTGATGTATGCGAAATAGAGTCATAGATGCTCATTTGCGTGCTTAGAATGAGGGGTTTAGTGGTGGAACGTCAATACACGTGCTAGACCTCGTAATATAGAAGATCATTTAGAGTTTGGTTAAGTGTGCGAAGGTCAAGTACCAAGGAAAAAGGGCAAGCCTAAGCCAAAGGGCTAAGGCAGCCCAACCTTGGAAAGCTACTGCATAGGGTCCACGACTACCTTCATGGCCAGTGGTCTTGACCACGGACCGTGAAGTGGTCCGTGAAGATGCCTTAGTCACTTGGGAGGCAAGGCCTTGAAGCCAAGCTACTACCTCGAGTCAACGAGCCACTTCACGGCCAGTGGTCTTGACCACGGTCCGTAGAAGTGGTCGTAAATATGCCTTAGTGTTTTAGGTGCTTGGCAAGTGGGGGGAGACACTGGTCAAGTGACCACGGGCACCACCATGGGCCGTGGTACCCTTGACGGTCCGTACAAGTGGGCGTGACCACTGGACGGGGCTTCCTAGTTTAGGGGATTTTAATTAAATTCCTCTTTGACTGATATTAAGTGGGAGTCGTTTTGTAAGGGTTTTATACACACACACACACACACACACATATATATATATACTGTTAAGTCATTAGCCCCCAAGTTTAAGTCACTTTACATTAGACCCAAATCAAAACCCCAAATCACTCCTCTCTCAAATATTTTTCTCTTTAAGAAGAATCTCCATTGAAGAAGAAGCTAGGGTCAAGAACAAAGGCTCCATTGCTTAATGCTTTTGCTAAGGCATTGATCATGGTATGTTTAGCTTTTCATCTATGGATTCTTCCACCCATAGATTCCTCTATAATTTCCCGTAATTTGTAAAGAAGAAGCCTAATCAAGCTAGGGGTACTTCCAATGTATGGGTTTTAGGTGGGTATGATTCTAAATGGTTGGATACTACTCATATATGGTTATTTTAGTGATGATTCATGATATTATGAATAATTTATTTGAAGTCCTTTATTAATCCTAACTTTCAAAGTATGGGGGTTTATGTCTTTTGATGAGGAATAGATGTTTCTTGATAGATCTTGTAAAATTGTCACCATGTATACAACTTATTCAAGAATAGAAATATGAAATAATGAATTGAACTAGACTTATTCATGTATTCTATAAAATGAATCGAAATGATTAGAATTGGGACTTTTTGATGAATTATGCTTAGAATCATCTATGACTAAGGCTTAGGGCTAATGTGTCCTGTGATCGAGACTAGTATGATGATTGTGGAGTAAAGCTTGAATGTAGGGGTTGAAGTAATAATGTTGATCACTAGGGCTTAAAGATTAAGTCTAATATGATGAACTAGATTACATAGAATTAATATACAACATAGATAGAGTTATGATGAAGATTTTCACCCACATTACGTACCTAGAACTATATGAATGCTTGTATGTAGAATGTTAAAGTCTCTTCTCACATAGAATGATTATCGATTAAAGGCTAATCACCTAAAATCAGTCATGCTTGTTGGAATAGAATAGCTTGAAGTTGACTCTTGTGATTCCTTCATATGTAGTTTGGGATTGAGGAGTTATGCTCCCCTAAGGTCAGTTTGAACTAGCATTGGTAGAATTCTCTTCATGGTAGCTTTAATTAGTATAGGCATGGTAGCGTAGGATTAAGGATCTACACTCTCCTAAGGGTAGGTTGAACTAGAATTGTTAGAATGCCTTCATGGTAGCTTGACTTTGTTAGGTCAAGACCATTTCATGGTAGCTTAGGATGGATGCACCATACTCTCCTAAGGATAGCTTAGGGTTGAGGATCCATACTCCCCTAAGGGTAGCTTGCATCATATTGAATGTTTGCATGGTAGCTAGGTTGGAATATTTGTATCCTTCCTTGGATAGCTTGGATTGCATGATAAGGTGTTTTCCATGATAGTTAGGTCTAGCCTAGTAGTGTGTTATTCTCTAATAGACTAAAATGATAAGTAGTTAACATTGAGTAAGTTAGCCTAAATAGGTACTTAGTGTGAATGGTAGTACGGGATGCCATTCATACATGGCACAGGTATGACCTGAACCTACTTATGAAGTGTCCAAAGATGAATATCTTGATATGTTCTTTCCCTTAGAATTGAGGGAGCTAAAAATGCAAGAATTCATAAATCTTAAGCAAGGGGATATGAGTTTGAAGGAGTATTTCCTTAAGTTCACCCAACTATCCAAATATGCTCCAACCGTAGTGGGGGATTCAAGGGCGAACATGAGTAAGTTTGTGATGGGAGTGCCCGAATTAGTAGTCAATGAATGCCGTTCGGCAATGCTTATCCCTAGTATGAATATTTTCCCGTCTCTTGGTGTATGCTCAACAAATTGAGGAGAAAAAGCATAAGTAAGTGAATAGGGAGGTGAAAAGAGCTAGAACCAAGGATGTGAACTTTTCAAATGATGGGTCCGATGGACATGGTCGTTCTAGGAATCGACAAAGAAATTATGGGCAAGGCTTTTCTAGTGCTCCTAGGCATAAGGATGAGAGGGTGTCCACCCCTAGGACACAATGGATAAGTAACGAGTCCCTATGGGCCTCTTGTGCTAGGTGTGGTAAGAGGCATGAGAGTAGGTGTTTGGCTGGTAGAGAGGGTTGCTTTAGTTGGGGTGAGAGTGGCCACATGATGAAAGATTACCCTAAGGCTAAGGTTACAAGAAAAAAAGGTAAGCAAGTTGCCTCCAGTAGTGGGGATGTTGAGCCTCAAAAGAAGAATAGGTTTTATGCTCTCCAATCTAGAGAAGAACAAGAGTTATCTCCTCATGTCCCTTCCGGTATGTTCTTTCTTTTATGCTTAGGTAAATTCCGGATTTCTTGTCTTATATGACTTGTTATGTTGGACTTGAAGTTGTTTGTATTATGAATGATGTTTAGAAAAGCATGTGCAGGCTTACTCCCAAGGGGGAGATAGTGTGCCTATTCAATGAGGTTATTAAGTGATTATGTGATTTCCATGATTTCCTTGTATGTATGTTTATGAAAAGGCTTAGGTCTTGTTAGAAATGACCTACAAGCACTGTTTTGTCTAAAGTTATAGCATCTTTGAGCCAATGTACATTTTAGGCTCCATGAATGTATGTTGAGCATGTTTTAGCTAACAGATGTTAGTTCCTCCTTGAAAAATGTATAGATAAATAAATTCATGTATTTTGGGTTGGTAGATGTAGACCCTACTTCCTTGTGTTTCATGGAGTATGTTTAGCTCGAATTTTAAGTTTCCTTGTTTGGTTGTGTGCATATCGATGTAGTGAATGCATGATGGGCTGCTAGTTTAGAGTCGTCTCCTTTAAGAAGTGTTTAGGAAGTTTATTGGAGGATGAATGTTCCCAAGGGGGAGATATTGTAACACCTGGGAAACTAGTAGACCAAACTAGAGCCACAAGCTAGGGTTCTAAGGTTTGATGTAAACGAAATAGAGTCGTAGATGAGAGTTTACATGCTTAGAATGAGGGGTTTAGTGGTTGAACATTAAGACACGTATTAGACCTCATAATATAGAAAACCATTCAGAGTTTGGTTGAGCGTGGGAAAGGCAAGTGCCAAGGCGACAAAGGGCAAGCCTAAGCCAAGGGGCCAAGGCTGCCCAACATTGGCAAGCTACTGCCTAGGGTCCACGACCACTTTCACGGCTAGCGGTCCTGACCACGGACCGTGAAGTGGTTCATAAAGATGCCTTAGTCACTTGGGAGGCAAGGCCTTGAGGCCAAGCTACTGCCCCAAGTCCATGAGCCACTTCACGACCAGTTGTCTTGACCACGGTGTGTACAAGTGGTCGTGAAGGTGCCTTAGTATTTTAGGTGCTTAGAAAGTGGGAGGAAACACTATTCAAGGGACCACGGGCACCACCATGGGCCGTGGTGCCCTTGACAATCCGTACAAGTGGGCGTGACCAGTAGACGGGGCTGCCTAGTTTAGGGGTTTTTAAGTAAATTCCTATTCGACTTATGTTAAATGGGGGTCATTTTGTAAGGGTTTTATACACACACACACAAATATATATATATATATATATATATTTATATATATATACTTCTAAGTTATTAGCCCCAAAGTTTAAGTAACTTTACACTAGACCCAAATCAATACCCCAAATCACTCCTCTCTCAAATATTTCTCTCTCTAAGAAGAACCTCCATTGAAGAAGAAGCTAGGGTTGAAGCTAAGGTCAAGAACAAAGGCTCCATTGCTTAAGGTTTGTGCTAGGGATTTGATAGTTGTACGTTTAGCTTTTCATCTATGGTCCATCCATAGAGTCCCCTATAATTTCCCCTAATTTGTGAAGAAGAACCCCAATCAAGCTAGGGTTACTTCCAATGTATGGGTTTTAGGTGGGTATGATTCCAAATGGTTGGATACTACTCATATATGGCTATTTTAGAGTTGATTCATTATATTATTATGAATAATTTATGTGAGTTCCTTGATTAACCCTAATTTTCAAAGTATGTTGGTTTATGTCTTTTAATGAGGAATTGATGTTTCTTGATAGATCTTCTAGAATTGTCACCATGTATACAACTTATTCAAGAATACAAATACGAAATCGTGAATTGAACTAGATTTATGCATGATGCCAGAACATGAATTGAAATGATTAGAATTGGGACATTTTGATGAATTATGCTTAAAATTGCCTATGACTAAGGCTTAAGGCTAATCTGTCTTGTGATCTAGACTAGTATGATGATTCTGAAGTAAAGCTTGAATGTAGGGCTTGAAGTCATAATGTTGATCACTAGGGCTTAAAGAGTAAGTCTAATATGATGAACTAGCTTGCATAAAATTAATATACAACATAGATAGAGTTATGCTCGAAGGCTTTCACCCACATGACGTACCTAGAACTATATGAATGTTTGTATGTAGAATGTGAAAGGATCTTCACACATAGAATGATTCTAGATTGAAAGGCTAATCACCTAAAATTAATCATGCTTGTTAGAATAGAATAGCTTAAAGTTGACTCTTATGATTCCTTCATGTGTGGTTGAGTTATGTTGTTTGGGATTGAGGAATTATGCTCCCCTAAGGTTAGCTTGAACTAGCGTTGGTAGGATGCTCTTCATGGTAGCTTGCATTAGTATAAGCATGATACTCTAGGATTGAGGATCTACACTCTCCTAAGGGTAGCTTGAAGTAGCATTGTTCGAATGCTTTCATGGTAGCTTGTCTTGGTTAGGCCAAGACCATTTCAAGGTATCTTAGGATTGAGATACCATACTCTCCTAAGGATAGATTAGGGTTGAGTATTCATACTCCCCTAAGGGTAGCTTGAATCATATTGAATGTTTGCCTGATAGCTAGGTTGGAATACTTGTATCCTTACTTGGATAGTTTGGATTGCATGATAGGGTGTTTTCCATGGTAGTTAGGTCTAGCCTAGTAGTGTGTTATTCTTTGATAGACTAAAATGATAAGTACTTAGCATTGAGTAAGTTAGCCTAAAGAAGTACTTAGTATGAATGGTAGTATAGGATGCTATTCATACATGACATAAGTATGACTTGAAAATAGTTATGAAGTGTCCTCTTAAGTGATGTATGCTTAGGTTGGGTTGTTGCTTTAGTTGCCTTCCATGATATGATTGGCTTAAGTTGATAGTTCCTTGTCAATATGAGTAGGTCAATAGTGACACCTAGAAATGGTAAATATGAATATGGTGACTTCAAGGACATCCTTAGTATGTGTGGTATTATGGGATGCCCCACATGCATTGCACAAGTGTTCCTTGAGGTTACGTAGGAGTATAGTGCTCTTATGACATGAAAACATAGGTCTTGACTATGAAGGTGGACTATGACCAAGAATGACCGAAGAGAGGTAGTTAGCTTGGATAGTATTATGGGATGCTATCTTTGCCTTGCACAAGTATGCTTGGAGGTGGCTCGTGAAGTAGTCCTCTTGAATAAGAAATACTAATGGTTGAAGTATGAAATTATGATGTCTTATGTTGACTTGAGATGATATGATGCTTATGTTGGAGTTTATGCTATGAATATGTTATTTTCTCTTATGCTTATGTCTTATGTGGATTAATTATTTTAGATGCTTTATGATGTTGTACTAGCTTTCATACTTGGTACATTTTGTACTAACACATATTGCCTACATTCTAATCAAATGTAGGGTGTTGGAGATTTAGTTTCTTTGGAGGCTAGGTTTCTAAGGCGCTAGAAGACTTGAAAAATTGGTGAGTCGTCATAGATTCTAGGGCAAACCCACTATGTTCCTTTTATGCCATTTCTTATGTTTTAGACTTTTTATGGGCTGCATCCCAAGACTTTTATTCATGTTATTCATAGATTGTTTGAGACAAAGACTTAGTAAAGACTTCCGCTTGCTTATGAAAATGTTTTAGATTGTTCGTAAGAAAGTTCTTAATTTTCCCTACTTTTCTATGATTTTATGTTATGATGATGCTAAGGGCTTGTATGAGACCCCTTCGGGTCAAGTATGCCATGCTACGTCTAGGGGGTCCCTCTAGGTCGTGACAATGAGTTCCCAGAAGTCAGTCCCTATGATCTTCCTAGTAATCCTCTTGAAAGGGAGATATAATTTATTATTGAACTTCTTCCAGATACGCAACCTAAATCTAATCCTCCATATTGTAGGGCTCCAGTAGAACTTAAGAAGTTAAAGGATAAGTTGAAAGACTTGTTGGATAAGGGCTTCATTATACGAAGTATCTCTCCATAGCGTGCTTCGGTGTTGTTTGTTCGAAAGAAGGATGGTCCACTTCATATGTGTATTAACTACCAACAATTTAACAAGGTCACAATACATAATGAGTATCTTATTCCAAGGATCAATGAGTTGTTTGATTAACTTCAAGGCATGAGTTTCTTCTCAAAGATTGATCTTTGATCAGTGTTTTATCAACTGAGAGAGAGCAAAAGTGACATTCTGAAGATGGCCTTTTGAAGTTAATATGGCTACTATGAATTCTTGGTGATGTTATTTGGGTTGACTAATGCCCTATTGGCATTCATGGATCTAATGTTAATAGGCTGTTCAAACAATATCTTGACATTTTTGTAATTCCGTTTATTAATGATATTTTGATTTACTCATGCAAGGAAGATGAGCATGTTGATCATCTAAGAATTTTGTTGCAAATCCTCAAGGATCGTCAATTATTTCCTAAGTTTAACAAGTGTGAGTTTTGGTTAAGGTATGTTGCATTCCTTGGGCATATTGTATCTAGTGCAGGTATGAAGGTTGACTCTTAGAAGACTGAGGCAGTTAAGAACTAGCCTAGACCTCTTTACCTTTAAGATTTTGGAGTTTCTTAGATTTAGCTGATTATTATGGAAGGTTTGTGGAAGGATTTTCCTCTATTGCTTCGCCTTTGACTACATTGACTTAGAAGAAGGTAAAATTTCAATGGTCAGAAGCTTTTGAGAAAATTTTCCGCGAGATGAAAGATAGACTCACTTCAGCCCAATTTTGACATTATCGGAAGTATGAAATTGTTTTGTGGTTTATTGTGTTGCGTTATGGATTTTGGTCTTTGTTTTATTTTGATGCAACTTGGGAAATTTGTTGCTTATGATTTAAGACAATTGAAGGTCATGAAAAGAACTATCCGACTCATGATTTGGACTAGAGGCGGTAGTGTTTTCTTTAAAGAATTAGACACACTATCATTATGGTATTCATGTGGATGTGTTCACTGATCATAAGAGTTTGCAATATGTGTTTAACTAAAAGTATTTGAATCTTCACCAAAGGAGATAGCTTGAATTGTTGATGGATTACGATTTGATTCTCATTTATCATCCTAGTAAGAAAAATGTGGTTGACAATCCTCATAGGCACCGATTGTTGATGTGTAGTGCTGCTCACAAGGAGGAGGATAAGACAAAGTTAGTATGTCATTTCCATAGACTAGCTCGATTGGGTCTTCACTTGGTTGATTCTAAGGATCGTAGTGTGTTGCTTCCAAATACACAGGCAAGTGTAGGTGGTCACAAAAGCAATAAATAGATCTTTTAGTGTAACACCTCAGATTTGAAAATAAGAAACTTTAGGTTTTCCGGAACTGGTGTCTACAGTGATGGGACCATTGATGGATTGTAGGTTGACCAATGGGCCGTAAGTGTCCAACGGAGAGATCAAACAGATATTGGCAAAGACTGTGAATGCTAATAGAACGGATTGGTCAAGGAAGCTTGATGATGCTCTATGGGCATATCGTACTGCATACAAGACCCCCATAGGTATGTCTCCTTACCAACTTGTATATGGAAAATCTTGTCATTTACCAGTAGAGCTAGAGCATAAGGCGATGTGGGCTATGAAGAAGTTAAATTTGGATTGGGGAGCTGCATCTAATCAAAGAATGGATGACCTGAATGCACTTGATGAGTTTCGCCTAAAAGCTTATGAAAGTTCTACCTTATACAAAGAAAAGATGAAGAGGTATCATAATAAAAGAATTGAAAAGCGAGAATTTGTGGTTGGAGATCTTCTGCTCCTATTCAACTTTAGGTTGCGCTTGTTTCCAAGCAAACTCAAGTCCAAATGGACTGGGCCATTTTTGCTCACAAAAGTGTTCCCCCATGGGGCTGTTGAGCTTGAAAAAAAGGATGGAACAAGGTTCATGGTAAACGGGTAAAGGATCAAGATCTACTTGGGAAATGCTGAAACTGTGCAAGAAGTGATTGAGGCCTGTACCTTGATAAAGTCTGAGTAATCAAGAGGCCTGCGTCGTGCCGCGACGTTAAATCAAGTGCTGCTTGGGAGGCAACCCAAGATGTACAATCTATCCAATGATAGGATATAGTTTTTTTTTTTTTTTTTTCAGAGGTTTGCTTTGTTTGATTCCCTCCCTGTATTAAATTTGATAGCTGTTTTAGTTTTGTACTAGTGTTGGCTAGAATTAGAATAGGGTCCATGTCTAAAAAGTGTCCAGAAAATGTAAAAAGAATAGCCTATTGGTTGCTACATGTGGGGGTACACCACGGATAATCTGCAGAAATTGGTCTGGTACAACGGTCTACGGAGCCCATCGACGGTCCGTCTTTTGACTTACGGACCGTGGATGGTGTCCGTAGATCCCAGGTAAGTTGCTAAATTTTTCTGAAGTTTCAAGTATATGAGTGATCTACGGTCCTGATCTACGGACCGTAGATCGACTCACGGACCGTAGCCGGGGTCTCGTGAATCCATACCTCGGACTTTCTGACCCGACCCAGAATCCCCCATTTAAAAAACCCTTTTGTTTTAAACAATTCCCATTCCCTCCATTACTCCCACAACTGTTTCTAACGTTCCCTAACCTCCCCAAATCGCTCCATAACTCCTCTGTCATATCATTCCTTCCATAATTCCCTAACTTCCATTCCATTCTAAATACAAACCCATCCCATAATCTAACAAAAAGTGTCCGGTGTTTGGTCAGTAACGAAGAGGTGACTCCTTCGTCTTGCTACGCATAGTATCATCACGCAATCACCCCACTCCTTGTTGCTTGTAAGGTAATAGACTTTCTTTTCACTTTGAATTTCGATTCATAGATTGAATATAGAGATTCGGGAGTTGGGTCTTGACCTTGGGTATTTATTAGATGAAATCTCATGTTAAACTTGACTACTACAATGCCCCTGGAACGATAGGTAGTGATTGTGTAGCATTAGTGTATGTGATCGTAATAACTATATGCTAGTTTCGACTTAGGGTTCCACAACTAGTCAAAATTGTTTGGTATAATAATCGGTCAAAATCTTAAGAATGAAGAACTAGCATAATTTAATGTTGTAAATGCATGATGATATTGTGTGGATGTTGGAAACTCAGGCATAGATGGCATCCACGATACCCCGTCTACGGAACGTAGATCCATCTACGGACCGTAGATGGGGTTCGTAACTGGATGCACATGAAAATTTTCACCAAGTGTGAAATCACGGCGGTGGACGACGAACCATTCTGCACTTCCGTGGTTTTTATCTGTGACCTATATGTCAGGCTCCCTGATCCACAGACGCGATCCACGGACCGTAGATCAGTCTACGGACCGTAGTTCTCCACCGTGGATGACCACTGTTGCATCTGTCAAATTTTTTTTTATGGACTTAGTTGAGGGTAGTTACCAATTCTAAAAGTTTCTTTTGCTGCATATGGTTAGTGTTGGCACTAATATCGTTCCCGTAGGTACGATGGCAGCCAAGAAGATGGTCACCTACTCAAAACGGGGCAAGTCCAAATCTATTGCCCCTAGTTTCCGGTTAATTGATGAGGACACAGATGCCGACACTGATCCAACTTATGTGCCTCTCAACTATAGGACTTCTCGCGCTACACCAAGAGGCACCCCCCAGAAGGTGCTTCCCGACGTAGTCACTGTCTCCCAGTTTGATGAGGAGCACACACTGATCGGGTCACCAACTGGGGCTGCTTCCAGTTCAGAGGGGTCTATGTCCGGACCTGAGTCCAACCATGCTTCAGGATCTGAGTCTGCCCATCCTTTAGGATCTGAGCCTGACCATGCTGTAGGGTCCAGTGCTAAATCAGCCACAGCATCTGGCGAGAATGACCAAGCAGCCTAGTCTGATAAGGCAACGAGCTCGGAGCCCATACCGGTACCATGGAATGATGAACCCACTCCAGTAGCTGGCGAGCCTAATAGATGGTGCGTAGAGGGCCAATGACAAATATATCGAGATGCCAAGATGATCAATGACAAACAAAAAATGGCCCGAATTATTATAGAGGAGCGTAGAGTCCTCACAGGGAGCTTGCACACCATCCCAGAAATCCACCAGCTGTTTAACTTTCACAAGTGCGACTGGATAGCTCGAGACCCAGGGATGTATAGTGAGGAGATGGTGCGAGAGTTCTATGCCTCATATGCCGAAACTCTCTGCGGTTCGATTACCGAAAGGTCAAAGCCCTTAGCCCAGGACCCTCTCACTTCCACTATGGTCCGTGGTTGTCCGGTGGACATATCACCTGCCACCATTAGTTGTTTTCTCTATGATCCTACCATGTGTCACTCTTGGTCTCTTAACACTTCAGAATTCGACTATCGATGGGACATCGTACGGAGTAGTGCTTTCCAGAGGAACGCTGAGCAGCAAGAGGCTGTTATATTATGGTTGGCCAGATACATTGCTGCAGATGGCGAGCGTGCGTAATGGGTCGCCGCTCCACAGTTGGGGATCTGAAAGACCACATTAACTTTTGTGGCCAAGTTATTCTGGCTACTTGTACGGAACAGAGTGTCGCCGACTAAAGTTGATAATCACGTCACTTGGGACAGAGCGGTCATGGTTGCAGCATTGGTAGCAGGCGTCGAGATCGACTTTGCCCGCATGCTGCTGGCATAAATTCACGAGAGGGCCTTCAGGACCTCCACTACTTACCCCTTCCCATGTCTGATTTTTCATTTGTGCTGGGACTCTTCATTTGTGCTGGGACTCTGGAGTGCCGATCTGGCATTGCGACAAGTTAGTCCATCCTACAGGGGCATTGGACATCGGCCTTATTCGAGATAAGGCAAATGTGGCAGCATCTCGCAGAGAGCCCCAGATCGAGGTACCTCCCTTGGGTCCCGATCTTGCAGACATAGTGGTGCAGGCAATAGGCGGTCACCCCATTATCCAAGACCACGCCGACGCTGTCCCAGGCTCCTCTTCTCAGGCAGTTAGTATGGCTCTTAGCTCTTCTCAGGCGATTTGTACTCTTAGTATGGCACTTTCCCATAATCTACTATGTTGGCCCCGGTCCCTCCTTGGACATATTCACTTCGACCTAGGCCAAAGGCCTAAGTTGAGGGTGGCTAATGTAAAAAGTAACCTCAAATCTTGGCCCTAACCTGACATCCGGGATTGTGTACTTCAACTAATGGAAAATCCATAAGTTGAGGGTGGCTTTGAAAGAGGGGACTGAAAGAAAATTGGGTAGGTAAAGAGTGATGATGAAAATATAGAAAAGAAAGGATGTGATTTGTTGAAAGCTAAAAATAAAATAACAATAAAATAAAAAGAGCTACAAAACCTGAAGTCACATTCGTGGTTGAAGAAAATAAAGGGAAAGAAAGTAAAACGATTGTATGGCAGAAACACGGCAAAAAGAGGTTGAAAGCCTAGTCTAATATCAATGAGGGTAGAAAGTCACTAAACAGCACCCAAATGTACCACACCTGAGCCTGAGCCTACGTTACAAGCCAAGAAAGTCCTATAGTGATCCTAGAGTCTATTTTAGAAAGTTTGAGCAGTGAAAATAAGGGTAAGCTTATGGCATTGAGCACTAACTAATTTAGAAATTACTTCTGAGTGTGAGTGTTGAATAAATCCTTGTACCATGAATGCCAGTGATTCTAGGAAAAAGGAGATTTCGTTTGAAGTAAGGGCACTAGTTACATTATCGAAAAGTTGGTATCTTGGTGATAGTGAGAAGGGGTATGTTATGTGTCAGTTGGTCGATCTATGTCATGGTATGAACCACATGAATTAGATTGTCGAGTCTAAGAGAACAAATGGACACCCCAACAATTAGGGGGGTAGAGAGCCATGTGACTGCTTGTGCTGGATATGCTTGCTTATATACAAGTGTTGTTTAGAGTTGTAGTGCGTCGCTTGAGGACAAACAACGAATTCAAGTTGAGGGTGTTGATATACCGTGAGTTTACGGTATTTCTAATACGTTTCACTTACAAATTGTGTGTGTCTAAGGCCCTTTTATATTGGTTTTGATGTGTTTTTATCATGTTTTGCAGGAAAAACGTTCAAGCGTGGAAGTGTAGATACAACTGAAAGAATTGTAGAAGAAAGGTATTCACGGAGGTGATCTACGGACCGTAGGTCTATTTACGGTCCGTAGATCAGCAGGCAAGGCATGGAGGACAAATCGGGGAAATCTGACCAAGTGTGGAACCACGGCATCTATTGACGATCCGTAGATTAATCTACGGACCGTACTTTTGATCCGTAGAATAATACTACGAGGGTTCCAGTACCTGATTTTTGAAGATTCTAAGTGTGGAGCTACGGAGGGGATTGACGGACCGTAGATCGATCTACGGTCCGTACTGTTGGTCCGTCGTTTGCTTCAGAGAAGCTGATTTTTGGAAGCTGAAATATTTTCTAAGTCCTGACTGACGGAAGGGACTTACGGACCGTAGATCCATCGATGGTCCGTAAGTCGGTCTCGTGGATTGAAGACGCGTACCTGAACAGAACATTTCCTTAATTGTTTCCCTTTATATTTAGGAGTTGTTTTCTATAAATAGGGCTTGTGAACCTCGTTTTTAGGTGTTAGACATTATTATTCTAGTTTTACCTTATGACTTTGGAGATTAAGTTGAAACCCTAGCTATTATTGATTTTCTACATTCGTTTAAAGATTTTGGCTTTGCAACTCAAGTTGAAATTCTGGGTTTATTATTCGTTCTACTTAAGTTCATGATTTCTTCATCTAATAGTGTGAATTGTGTTCTTGCTATTATGGGTAACTAAACTTCACAACTAGGGTTGTGGGATCCATGAGCGATTAACAAAGTATGATTTGTAAATAAGTAATTCTGGAATAGTATTTTGCATGCATTGATAATTCTTTCGTTTAAAAGTCTTTTTAACGAGTGCACGCGTTAGAACTCGCCTTGTTGCTACTTGCCGGATCAAG